>MU118010.1:8939-151914 GCA_014904855.1 Thelephora ganbajun
GTGTCTCGTGCGGCCTCCGTCGACAAGGTTGGGATCTCCAGACTCTCGCAGTCGGGAGGAACGGTGGAGATGCGGGAGGTGATGCAAACACAGATGTTACTGATCTGGCTCAGTTCCTCGACCACAGCGTCTATCCCTTGAGTGTTCGCCGCCTGCGGGTCAAGAATGGACTCGGCGTTGTCCAGGACGATGAACATCTCTTTTGAAGATAGAAATGGTCTCAGAGGGGCCAGATCCTCGGGGTTCTTGATGCCTGCACCAATGACCGCAGACAGCCGGCTGAGGAAATGGGGACACGAGGCGGGGAACTGATCGCAACGGATGAATCGACGGTTGTTTCCAAACCGTTCCTTGGTGCGCTTGTCGTGGAGGACTGTCAGAGCGATGGATGTCTTGCCAATTCCGCCGACGCCGATTAGAGCAATAGGTGCGAGGTTTTGCGCAAGACCAACGATCTTCTCGATCAACTCTTCACGTCCAAAGCAGGCCCTCGGCGGCGGGGGAGGTAATTCTCCAGGAGGAACGCTATGTGAAAGTAAGACTGTGGACCCCATGGGATTCGAGATAACTGACCTGGTTTGAGTCTGGGGTACGGTGAGCGTTCTGTTGTTGATTGATAGAAAATCACGCTTACCGAGTGGTGTTGACCGTCAGCACCCCCCTGACCCGGCAATACGTTACGACGGATATCCGTGACGATCATGTGGGTATTGAGTATGAGCTCGGTCTGAACGGGGGGAGGGGGTTCTTAGCGATTGCTAAATGGAACTGACTGAACATACGTTGAAGACGTGGAGAATGCTAGTGAGGTCCACCCTCCAGGTGGAGATAGACTTCTTGTCGTTCTTCGCGTGGAAGGGTCGAGAGAATACGTTTCGTTTACCATGCTTGACAATCTTCTTCTGGATTTCGGCTACAGTTCTGCGGTTGAGAACTTGGTGAGTGAATCGCCTAGTGTATGCGTTGCAGGCTCAGCTCACATTGTCAACTGTTCGATTGCTCCGAGTACGGACTCGCTGAGCTCGTCTGATCTCCCATTCATTCCCCGCTCAAGGGCTTCACAGATGTTAGCACAGGATGACTCAAGCTCGATGTAATCCCGTTCGTCGGCGGTCGTCAAGTCCTGGATAAATGTAAACCGGAAGCTCACCGTCGCAGAACAGGAGGAAAAATACTCTAATCATCGTCCGGAGGGCACTGACGGAGTCAAACGCAGCCTTAGCTGGTGCGATACCAGACCTCTCGTTTGCAGCGTTCGTGACCTCCATGGCCGCATTCAGTGACGAGGGAACACTATCCTGTGACTCTGTATCCATCGTCGAAACTCGAGGTAGCTGAGAGAAAACGGTGCGGCTGTGAGAGAGAACCCGAACCCTAACAGAGGCGAGCGGCCATTTTGACATGACACGTCTCGTGCGAAAAGAGCAATTTGAAGAGAATTACGCTCATGTTGAGGTGCGTGTAATTTCCCGGATTGCTGCACCTTCTGAGCTCCCATTCTGCCTCTCGTGTACCCGCCACGGCTGACACGGAGCTGTGCCAGTAAACTCTTTTTCGCCCGGTCGTGCCGCCTGAACTACATAACCAAAAATGCCTTACCCATGTATCAAATGACTGCCGGAAAAATACGCATGGAAACAGTAATCCAAAAGAAAAATACTTGATCCCCTCCACGAGAGCAAAATGTTAATCTCACAAGGGTGAGGCGGAGTCGGGGACTGGCGCTGTGGCGCGGTTACGATGATTTGATCGGAGTCTGAAATTTACCGCAAGGCTTACCAACGGACATCATCTTCCAGACTCACCAGAGGCCATGTCCGCTCCCTCATCTCCCCGTCTCGTCGACTCTTTCACCGCACCAAAAGAGATTCTGCAAGAATTCGCGGACCTCGCAGAAGAAGAAAATCACGATCCCTTTGCCGAAACAGCAAAGACACGACAAATTACTGCGCGTCAATCCGATTACCACCTTAGAAGATTCGACCGTTCCGCCCATGATAGCGCTGATGCTTTCGCCGCCCAGCAAGATGGCACAGAGGTTGAGGGAGGTTATAAGGATGCGATGAGGTTGCAGAGGCTAGAGAAAGAAGAAGCAAGGGTGAGGAAACTTATTGAGGAGAAGGAAAAGAAGGATAGAGAGGAAGGTGGCGATAAAATGGACCTCGACAGGACCCCTCCCAGGGCAGAGCTTGATGAGGCCGAGAAGATCTTGGCCGAGGCTGCTGCTGCCGCGAGTTCTGGGAAGAGGAAGAGGAGATGGGATGTTGGGGATGGTGCCGGTGAGACTGCGGATGTGAAGATGGAGGAGGCCGAACCCACTGCCGATGCCGCTCCCAAGAAGCGTCGTTCTCGATGGGACGCTGCCCCTACCGATGCCTCCGAGGCTCCCAAACGTTCTCGATGGGATCAGACTCCCCACCAAATCCCCAACGACGCACCCATGGTTCCTATTATCATGAACGCGCCTGGTTTCATGCAGGACGATAAGCACAATCGGTATCTCACTGACGAAGAACTTGACGCTCTCCTACCGACCTCCGGCTACGCGATTGTCACCCCACCACCTGGTTATGCACCCGCCGTTGCTCATCGAAAACTCCAGGCCACCCCCGTTACGACCATTGGAGGTTTCGAGATCAAGGAAGGTTCTGATGCTGCTGCTATGGCTGCTGCTGCTGGACTAGCTCCTGAACTTCCCACCGAGATCCCCGGTGTTGGGAACCTCGCGTTTTTCAAGCCAGAGGACGCTCAGTACTTCGCCAAAATTCTCAAGGAGGAGGACGAGACGGAGCTATCCATCGACGAAATGAAGGAGCGCAAGATCATGCGCCTTCTCCTCAAAATCAAGAATGGCACCCCTCCCGTCCGCAAGACCGCCCTCCGGCAGATCACAGACAAGGCTAGAGAGTTCGGAGCGGGTCCCCTCTTTGACAAGATTCTCCCTCTCCTTATGGAGCGCACTCTTGAGGACCAGGAGCGCCACTTACTCGTTAAGGTCATTGACCGTGTCCTTTACAAACTCGACGATCTCGTACGACCTTACGTTCACAGGATCCTCGTTGTCATCGAACCCCTCCTTATCGACGAAGACTATTACGCTCGTGTCGAAGGTCGTGAAATCATCTCTAACCTGTCGAAAGCTGCCGGTCTCGCTCACATGATCTCCACTATGCGACCCGATATCGACCACGCCGACGAGTACGTTAGGAATACCACCGCCCGTGCCTTCTCCGTCGTCGCTTCTGCCCTTGGCATCCCTTCTCTCCTTCCCTTCCTCAAAGCTGTATGTCGGAGCAAGAAATCCTGGCAGGCCCGGCACACCGGCGTCCGTATTATCCAACAAATCGCTATCATGATGGGATGCGCTGTCCTGCCCCACCTCAGGAATCTCGTTGACTGTATTGCCCATGGTCTTTCAGACGAGCAGCAGAAAGTCAAGACAATGACTGCTTTGGCTATTGCTGCCCTTGCCGAAGCCGCTGCACCCTACGGTATCGAATCCTTCGACAACGTCCTAAAACCCCTCTGGACAGGCATCCGTGTTCATCGGGGAAAGTCCCTCGCGGCATTCTTGAAAGCAATTGGTTTCATCCTCCCGCTCATGGACCCGGAATATGTGTCGTACTACATAAAGGAAGTCACGATCATCCTCATCCGAGAGTTCCAAACCTCAGACGAGGAGATGAAGAAGATTGTCTTGAAGGTTGTCCAGCAGTGTGCCGCCACGGAGGGTGTTACGCCTCAGTATATCAAGCAGGACATCCTACCCGACTTCTTCAAGAGTTTCTGGGTCAGGAGGATGGCATTGGATAGGAGGAACTACCGACAGGTAGTCGATACTACCGTTGAGCTAGCACAGAAGTCAGGCGTTGCTGAGATCGTTGGGAGGATCGTGAATGACTTGAAGGACGAGGCGGAGCCATATAGGAAGATGGTTATGGAGACGATCACCAAGGTCGTTGCCTCCCTGGGTGCTTCCGACATTAATGAGCGGTTGGAGGTCCAGCTCGTGGACGGTATCATTTATTCGTTCCAGGAGCAGACGACGGAGGACCAGGTCATGTTGGACGGTTTCGGAACCGTCGTCAACGCTCTCGGTGAGTTCATCCTGTTATTTCTGGTCTGCCAACAACTAATACTCCGATTGAGGCATTCGCGTTAAACCTTACCTTACCCAAATCGTCTCCACGATCCTTTGGCGCCTCAACAATAAGAGCGCGAAAGTTCGTCAACAGGCCGCCGATCTCACCTCTCGCCTTGCCGTCGTTATCAAGCAGTGCGGTGAGGACCAACTGCTCAACAAGCTTGGATTGGTCTTATTCGAGCAGCTTGGTGAAGAGTATCCCGACACGCTTGGCAGCATCATTGCCGCAGAGGGTGCCATCGCGAACGTAGTGGGTATGACACAGATGAACCCACCGGTCAAGGATCTTTGTAAGTCCACTCCCGGTTCCTTAGAGAAAGCTTGCGACTAATTTTCCCCTTTGCAGTACCTCGGATGACACCAATTTTAAGGAACCGACATGAGAAGGTGCAGGAAGCCACGATCAACTTGATCGGTCGTATCGGTTCGCCTCCCTCACACTTCACCTGGAATGCGGGTTAAAATTTCTCTTCCAGCTGATCGTGGTTCCGAGTTTGTGCCCGCTAGGGAGTGGATGCGAATCTGTTTCGAGCTGTTAGACCTCTTGAAAGCGCACAAGAAGGCTATCCGCCGTGCGGCAGTCAATTCTTTCGGTTATATCGCCAAGAGTTTGGGTCCTCAGGACGTTTTACAAGTTCTGTTGACGAATTTACGTGTGCAGGAGCGACAGAGTCGAGTATGCAGTACGGTCGCCATTGGTATCGTCGCCGAAACTTGCGGTCGTAAGTATTCCCCTCACCTCTTCTTGCCTCCTCCCGTGACTCACAATCTGTACCTCCTTCAGCGTTCACCTGTATTCCCGCTATTCTGAACGAATACCGAACGGCAGAGCTCAACGTCCGAACGGGTTGTCTAAAGGCCCTGTCGTTCGTGTTCGAGTATGTCGGACCACAATCCGCGTACTATGCTGATTCCGTTGTGACCATGTTAGAAGACGCGCTCACCGACCGCGATCTCGTACACAGGCAGACTGCGAGCACGATCGTGAAACATATTGCTCTCGGTGTCGCTGGGTTGGGGTGTGAGGATTCGATGTTGCACTTGATGAACCTCGTTTGGCCGAATTGCTTTGAGACGTCACCGCATGTGATTGGGGCGGTCATGGACGCTATTGATGCGATGAGGGTCACCCTTGGGCCAGGGATTTTGCTAAGTTATGTGCTTCAAGGGTTGTTCCATCCTGCCAGGAAGGTTCGAGAGGTACGTGTTAGTCCTAATCCCCTTTAAAACCTTTCTTGACAAATGTGGTTTCGCCTCAGGTATACTGGCGTGTTTATAACTCGCTGTATCTCGGAGCGGAGGATGCCCTTGTACCCTTCTATCCAGACGTTGGCGAACTGAGCGAAGGGCAAAATGTTTACGATCGACACCCCTTACAAATGATCGTCTGAATCCCACTGAACAGACATGTCCGTTTTTCCTCCCTTCGTTATGTCCGCAGAGGTATATGTAACTTACTCTTTTCTATTACTATCATAACTTTTGTATGAGAATATACTTTTTTCTCTCCGCTGTCTTGCATGAGAAATGAGAAAACGTGTTTATGAGACCCAAGCACTAACAACGGACAATGTGTGGGAGGAGGGAAAGTAAGGAGCACAACACTAAAATACTAAGGTCAATACCACTATCGCGAGGGTCACGAATCACTGGCCACCGGTTGTGAGGTTTGGAGGGAACCCAGAGAAATCGACTTGGTCTTGTATCTGTTGTCCGTTGATCAGATATGAAAGGCGTAGCCTTAGTCGAACCTGGGACTATGGAAAGTCAAAAGCACCATCAGTAGGCATACGGAAGGAGGGGGGTAGGGATGTGGAAAAGGAACGTACGCCAACTGGAGCCTTGATCTGCATCTGTTGGGTCTCGACACTTCCGGGACCCACGTTTGGATTAGACATGGCCAACATCTGCAGCTGTTGAGTCTATAGAACAAGCACGAATGTTAGTATCCGTCCGTCTTTCAATGAAAAGAGGAAAGAAAAAAAAGGAGAAAACGAGGCGAACCTTCGGTACAGCGACCTGGAATGACAACCCAGAGGCCGCATTCTGTCCCGTGACCTGGAACCGCGCCAATACATTGACGATTCCGGGCCTGTTCGGACTCGTCTGCGGCGTCAACGTGACCTTCAGCTCGTTCTTCTCGTACGCAGTGTAAGCCGTCAGTCTCTGTTGTTGCGGCGGTTGCTGAGGTGGAGACTGGACTTGAGGTAACGAGAACGCGGATTGCGACACCGGTGTAGGCATCGGCGATCCACCGCCATACGTCGGGGAAGCCAAATCGCTTCCCAATCCTCCGAGCGTAGGTACCGACGTATTGATTGGGTTTGGCGGGGGAGTAGAAGTAGAAGTTGGGAATAAACCCAGGATATCGTCGATCGCATTCCGTGGTTTTGGTGGTGGTGATGCCGGGGTGGTCAGTACAGAGGTTTGGGTTGTTGGTGTCGGTTCTGTGGCGGGAGAATTGCCGAAAATCTCATCGAGTAGATTTTGAGTGTTTGACGTTGCCACCTGTGGAATCGCGGTCGAGTTCGAGGGTGGGCTTGCGATGTCGTCTCCACCCAGTAGATCACCACCTTGAGTGGATCCGACGGGTTTGTTCTCACTGTTGCCTAAGCCAAGTTCAATAACTAAAACACATTCAGAATAATCTGAAACGAACCGTATCCCATAACAGTAGCCTTTAGCTCCGGCGCTGGCATGCGTTCCAAAACACCCGACCTTAAATCACCCAACGCTAGTAGGTTAGCAAACTCCACGCCACGCTGCTGGATCTCCAACTCGGGGTTAGCGGTGTATCCCGCAATAAGAGTAGCGATGCGTTCTTGTTGGGCGGGACTTGTTGTTGGTCGGGAGGACATTTTCGTGATCGCAGTGAGGACGAATTGACGGATGAGAAAGTTCGCGTACGGGGAGTCGAGGATGGAGATAATCAGGTCCAGAATTTCAGCGTCGGTTATCTGGGAGTAACGAATGATATCCATCAGCCTGTGCGATATGTGGTACTGGGACATACCGGTTTTGGGGTATCCTCGTCCACCAAACCGTCCTGAAGCAGGACTTCGCTGTATTCACCGATGACCCAGGTAGCGGCGAGGGTC
This sequence comes from Thelephora ganbajun, assembly GCA_014904855.1. Lineage (NCBI taxonomy): Eukaryota > Fungi > Basidiomycota > Agaricomycetes > Thelephorales > Thelephoraceae > Thelephora > Thelephora ganbajun. The sequence goes on from MU118010.1 coordinate 16,182, forward strand.
AGAGACTCTTGCGAGATATCGGACTTCAACGAAGTGTAGAGTTTTGATGCAGTGTACGCCTGGAGCTCCGGTGTGTGTGCTACAAGGCGGATGAAAGCAGATAGAATTTCCTCCCGGACGTAGTTTCCTGCCTGTACCGGAGTCAGGCACAGCATATCAAAGTAAATGGGAAACCTACCAGTTTCAAAACGCGGAGAACCGTATCAATGTGCCACCTCTTGTTGGGAGCGAATCGTTCCGCCGCAAGAGATATCTGAGTAGTCATGCCCAACTTGAACTCGTTATCCGCAACCTCAAGGAAAGCCAACAGTTCTCGGATGAGGATCCGGATGTTTGATTCGTTGATCAACGCGTACGAAAGTTCCAGTGCGCGCCGTCGGATGGATATATCGCTATCTCGCAAACAGTCGAGGATGATATTACGGTGCCGTTGTACAGCATTGGTGTCGATTGACACAACCTTGTTGAGGGTATTTAGGGCCACGTATCTGAGAGACACGACAATCAGTTGCCAGATACGATGGGACTATCGTAGCTTCTCACCTGATATTATTATCTTTGTTACTCAAGAATTTTCCCAGAATATTGATCGCCATTACCCGTAGGCCACTATCCGCTTCAATCTCTAGGACAGTCAAGACGGTCTCATACAAGATGGAGTTCCCGACATTCTTGGTGGAATCGGTGTTGGTAGCAACCTGGGCGAGGATATCATTCATCGTCTCGCTTGCTTGGGGGTCACCTTTTCCGAGGATACGGAGAAGGCGGAGGATTTTGACCTGGAGGAAGGGGTCGGTGATACCGGACACGTCGTGTTCGGGACTATAACCTGTCGTGACTAATGCTTTGAGGTGTCGAACAAGTACGGGGACGGCCTGCCATAAGGTAATGTTTGTCAAGATTCCTTCTCTGGGTGAGGGTAGCGCACATTTCGGAATTCGTTCAGGACATTTTCGTCCGTTTGACACATCTCGATCATAAGTGTTATCGAAGAAAGTAGGACACCATGATTCCGATCCGCCAGTAAGTTCTTGGCTTTTGTGGTGAAGTGGTCCGTAAGCTCCGGCACCTTACGCACTACACGAAGTGCACAGAGGGCCGCCTGTGAAAAGAGATCGGAAGTAGCTCCTCGTCGTATAGGCCATTTCACGAACCTTCTTCCGGATATAAGTGTTGCTCGATCCAAGGAGCTTCTCAATCTCGTTGGCCAAATCTCGTGACATCTCCTCTGAAGCAATATTCGCAAACGTGCAAAGTGCCAAACCGACCGCGTACATGTTGGCATGATTCATATCGCTGTGAGGCGGGCGTGAGGCACCCCGTTCCAAGATATTGAGAACACGCACTTTTTGAGGGAGTTTGTGACGAGAGTGAGAACCTCCTGGCTTTCATCCAGCAGCAGCATGATTCCCAGATACCCTAATCTCTTGTCGGCGAACCTCGGGCTTGCGACGAGTTTGAGACATTCCATTTGACCGAAGTGGGCTTCGGACCCAAGCATATGAATATAGAGAAGCTTTGCCACATTGTTGTAGCGCATGTACGAGTCTTCCTCCCTGAACGATGCCCGGATTGCGGCCGATTCCTGCTTGATGAGGGCTCGCTCATCTGCTACGGTCTGCGTATGAGGTTGGTCGTCATCGTCGTGAGACTAGATCTGGCTTAGACCTTACCTTGCAGGCTCGGATGCCCTTGATGAGAGCTATTCGTCGGGGGCATCAACGACTGCAAAAAATCCCCAAAAAATGTGAAGAATACCCTTTAGATTGTGGTAGACCATTGGATGCAGTTCGGTGATTTCTCAAGAGATCAGATCACCGCGCCTTATTTCGCTTCCCGATTTTTCTCCTTTCCCCCCTTCATCTTTTTGACGGCGATCACGACGACGACAAGGACGACAATCAGTTATGGGCCAGGGTGACGAGCGACGCAATGCGCCAGACTCCCCCATCGGCCAACTACTCAAGCACCTCGGAATGACCAGAGAAGACCTCCAGAGACACTCCTCCCAGATGCGTGAATTCCTCACGACAGAATCCACTCCCTCTTCGCTTCCTGAAGACCGTACTGGGTTTTCAAAGCTTGGGGTAGACGGTCAATCCTCGCGCAAACCAAGATCCAGAGCCTCTTCGCACGGGAACGCGTCTGGTATCCCGCAGACACCCGTTAAACCACGGCACAGCTCTGGACTGCACAAGCCAGATACGATGGAGGCCACCATCGAGCGACAGAACAAGCTTGCGAGGAAGGAAAAGCGCGGCAGGCGGGACAGCAATGCTATGGGTCCGCCCTCGCCCACCCCTGGGCCGGCTACCTTGCCGTCCGGACCCTCCACCTCCACCTCCACCTCACGCGATTCTAAGCGTGAATATTCGCCTCAAGAGTCTGAAACACAGGTGGGTCGCTTTTCCTGCTGGAAACGATGCGCGTTTCTTACGTGGGTTTACCCGAAACAGCCCCTTGTTTATTTCCAGGGCTCGTATCAGCCATCGAGACTAAAATACAAGGTGATTATGTTTACAAAATTCCCCAACCCTTGTGACTCAACGATTCCTAGACACCCTATCATTCTACATCTCCCCTTCCGCCTTCTTCGCCACCTCCGTCCACCCCGCCGAGGTGTTCTTCCCCTATCGTCAATGTGGTCTCATCCCCCGGGCCACCTTCGAACGATGACGACGAAGTCCCGTACGTCATCCCACCCGGTCCCTATCCGGCTGAGAAGCCGGACCTTTCGTATGCCGCTCTCATCGGGCAAGCAGTTTTGTCTTCGAAGGAGCATCGACTCAGTCTCCAGCATATTTATGAATGGATTTCCAAGGTGTACCCGTACTATAAGCGAACGGACCAGATCTGGATGAACTCCATCCGTCATGTCCTGAGCACCTCAATCGTGTTCCGCAAAGTGCAACGAGGGCAGAACAAGTCGCTCTGGGCGATCCTCGACAAGGATCTGCCATGCTTTGAGGGTGGAGGTTTCGATCGCAGGTTATGTGAAGACATGAACAACGCCAAGTCCAAAGCCCGGCCAAGGAAGCGAAGGGCGGAAACAACGAGCGAGCCCCCGGTCAAGAGGTTCAAGTCGGAAAGACCGCCTGTGGCATCTGTCCCGTGCTACCATCCTCATACGGCATCGATGCTCGCAAACCCTCACCTACAACCGTACTACAGCGCGTACGGTTACCCCTATGCTTACGCTAATCCTGCGTATTTTGCAACAATGCGGGCGCCTGTTTCATATAGTCAACCACAGGTGCAGACCGCAGCGACCTCTTCCCAGTCTCCTCCGCAAGCAGTTCCTGATCTCAGCTCAAGTGCTGGTTTCTCTTCAAGCCCGGTGACATCTCTTAGGGAACCCACCAGTTCCCAGAACACGGATCCCGATGACGCAGTTGAAATCATCGACGAGCAAGCTATGCTTGGCTCAGACGGTATTGAGCCCTTGGCTACCTTGCTCAGAAGTGACGTTCTGGAGTCAGACCCTCCGCACAAGCTCTCCATCAAGGTAAACACCTACTGATCTCAGGTATTCTGTTACTCAATTACTGCGGCAGGAGAACGGCCCACCCAGCGAACCATCACCCAAGTCTTTGAAGCCCTCCCAACCACCCGTTCCTCCATCGACGCCTCCACGAAAGACCTCAAGTAGGAAGCTTGGGTCTCCGGCGTCCCCAGCTACTTCACGTGGTCTACGAGCAAGCCCGTCCACCTATCTCAACCCTCCCGCCTCATCCTCCACTATCACCATCCCTCTCGCTTCCTCTGATGCTCCTAAAACTCCCTCCCGTTCATCACGCTCAAACCTGCTACCACCTCAATACTTCCCTCCACCCCCAGTTACACCGAATAAGAGGCCAGGGTTCTCGATTCTCACAGGGGATTCCCCTTTCAACTCGCCATCTAAGAGCGTCTTTGACCCTCACGACCCCAGGGCTGTATTGGACGAAGAGTTGAGGAGGTTTGGGGAACGGGATCTATATAGTAGCCCTGTGGGGTTGTTCGGGAAGAACAAGGGCGTCTTGTTGTACCAGAGCCCGGGCGTACCGAGTCCTGGGGCAACAGGGTGGTGGTAAAGCATCCCCGAGCTATTCAGGCCGCTAGGACCTTGCGACAGTATTTATGGATGGCATGGATTGACACGCTCCCTCCGCGTTCATCAGCGTTGGCCCATCTTTCCCTTTGATTTCATGCCATGAGTGTCACCTGTGTTTCTATCTACCTTTCCTCTTCCCAACAGTGTATATCATCGTCTTTGGACATCGCGCTCGCGCTCCCCTCTTCTCCATCGCTACTGCAGTTTGATCGTTTGATCTACTCTCTTATCTGAACTTTACCATATGCTTGCTCATTGTTTTGTCTTATCGTATTTTCGTCGCTGATGTTTTCCACTCACCCGTCCCCATTCCCTTCTCCACCAGGATGTACTAGAGTATCTCTCTCTTTGAACCCTCATCTTCCCATGGGTTTCCCTCAAATAGGTCGACTTCCTCCCAGACCCCTCTCTCGCTTTCTTCTTACTTCGTTAGAGAACAGTTCTTGTTCGGTTCTATTAGCAGTCGGTAACCGCATCGACGAATCTGTAACCTAGTATGCTGGGTACTACAGGCGTCTCTCCACCTGAGGCGAATGGATTCGAATGAAATGAACTCTGCTTAACAAGTCCTCCGATCTTTTACACCCAGGTATCAGGGTATCAGGGTACAAATTCTTCAAAGGTCCTTTAGCCTGGGACCGAATTCAAGATTTTTGGGAACTTACCCTCCTCGTCCAGCAAAGTAGATTCCTCCAAGCACGCAGTGATGAACTCACTGACGACCAGGTGCCTACGTTTGGGTCTAACCGCACATGCGAGCAGGATTTAATGGGCGGCTCAGAGAGGCTGCGTTCCGGATACGTACTTGGATGTTCGCTTCATGAGTTCCAGCCTCCGGCTTGCATCCCGCTTATCCACGACGATATGCGTCAATTTAGGTTCATCCAGTCCGGCAACACGACCGCCATTGGTGGTTATCAGATTTGCCACCTTATCAAGTCTGCGCGTTCGTCCATGTCAGTAAACCTCTCCATGGTTCCCCTGAAGTGGTATATGCCTACTCTTCAGTTATAGCACCTTCATTTTTCAAGTTTGGTTTGAGCTGCATTCCATTCGCACAAGCGTTGGAAGGTGAGTCGATGTAGAAGCACCTAATGGGGTGGTCCAACGTCAAAACAGTAGAGGAGGCAACGGGGGTCGTGAATAGACATACAAATGCTTGAATATCATGTCTTGGTCATATTGCGTTGCGCTGTCATCTTCTCCCATCTTCGCTTCCTCTTTCGTTTCCTGCTTCACCTGAGTGGCGTGGGTTAGAAAATTTTGAGGGCCGACGACGGAGCGAAACCCACAACGCTATCGTGAATCTGAGGCTCGACGACGCCGAATCCTTCTGAGCTTTGGGTTCCCATCGTGGCGCTGCTCGCGCTGCTCTTCACCCGACTCTCCTTAGGTATCGAGAACCATTCGTCGTCGTCATCTTCCACCGTGTCAGGTTCATTCAAATTGTCATTGTCCGAGTCATTGTCCTCTTCAGTCTCCGAGTCGTCGACCTTTAGAGGTATCTTCGGGTCGCCAGGTTCGACCTTGAACCACTCAGAGTGTTCAGATTCCGATCCAGAAGCTTTCGACATCGTTAGGGCTCGAGCCACTTCATCGTCATCCTTTAGGCTGCTCGAGGCGGTGGATTCGCGCGGCGCAGATTCATCCTCGCTGTCACTCAGATCGTATTCCTCGTCTTCCATCCGCGCTGGGGAGGCATAGAAGAAGAATTTTTTCCTGAGTGGAACCAGTTCGCCTTTTCGTACGCAGTCAAGGATCCACTGCGGTCGTATGATGTCAAATCTGGCCTTCTCGATGATTCGTTTGATATCGAACGCTGCCAATACACAATTAGAGAGATATTTGACGCAGTAGTGGAGGACCTACGGGTAGTCGTGCCACTATAAACCACGAATAACGATTCCTGGTTAGTCGCTAGCTGAGCTACCGCGCCACCATGTGCCTTCACGCTAGGAAAGACTTCATGAAAGGGCTTAGGATGCCGCAATCTGCGAACCTTACAGCTTCATTAACCCCCGCTTGTCTTCAACTTCGGTGCGTGACTTTGGGTCGGGAGAAATCACTAATCGGAAACGTCAGCACTCGGATCTATTACGATACACCTGCAACGCACAGAACTTCATCCCCTCAAACATGTCTGATTCGACTTGTACGTCCTTGAGGCTTATTGAAGTAAACTCGGGCATCAACAGTGGCTAGGTGCATCCATCAGCTAATATATAGATTCGTTAGACCAACAAGGTACCTTCTTTGTCTTGTTGACTTTGCGTTTCTTCACTTGTCTAGAGGAAGTGTCAGAGACGAAACACCAATATGAGTGCGACATACTTGGGAGACTCGTTAGACATTTTGCGCTTACGATCCAAACGAACACTATCGAGGACCGCTGGTTCCTGTGAGACAAAAGCCATAGGAGGAGTCGGTTGGCGTACCAGAGGCCGTCAGGCAGTCACCAATGTCAAGGTCATCTCGAATGGCGAGCGCCCTAGGGAACCGCATCGTCAAACCGACGTGGAAAGTTGCTGAATTCCGCATTAGAATTCCGCGTTAGTTTAGAAACTCCTGCCAAGTAGACGTCAGAAGCTTACTCGAAGGCGTTATCTCTGCCGCCTTCACCCTCAAGATGAACGAGCTTTGTGAACTACGTCAGCAGATTCCCGCCATGTACGAGAATAGGATAAAACATTACTCCCTAGGCTCCAGGTATACATCTGGTTTGTCATCGTTTGTTTTAGTGACGGTCTGCAGGAACGAAGGTGGATTTTTAGGATCGAACTCTTTCCAGGGCTTGGACCTGATCCACACAAAATCAGCAAAGGAGAGACCGGAACCAATCCAGACGAAAGTGCTGTATCTAGGGGGTGGTGAACACCCGAACCCGAACCCGGCCAACGATGAACATCTACCTGGGTCCATCCTGACCGACGGGGTTACGATCGTCTAATACCCCTACGAGTAGCGTGGATACTCCGCCACCGCGTTTCCCTTTGCCAAATTCGCCACCTGCAACGAATGATCAGACACAAAATTATGGAAGCTTGATCACCACCCTCACCGAGCACGATAACATCTACGGTCTCCCCCATGTTGTCCTACGTGTCGTCAAGTTCTGCCCCAACCCACCAAGACGGAACAATACCGACCATATATTCCGGTTTCACCTTTGAAAAAAAATCAATTGGAGATCTCGCTCGCGAGACATTCCAACGGACCTTGATCCAGTCTTTGTTCCTCCCGTTCAAGACATACTCCCCGTCAGGGTGCTTTAGGATCAATCCTTCTCCCCTGGCCTCCATAACGACCTCCATACGTTCACGGACGTCCTTGGCAGTCTTACCCTGATACTCAATCACAAACTCAATACGACCTTGCCTTTCGGCGAAGCATGTACGGAGGTTGCGCTTGCGAAACTTGCATGACCTGTGGAGAAGAGATTGGCCATTGAGGTATAACAGATCGAAAACCTTGACTGGGTCCCATGTCAGTGCTGGATCATTAAAAGGGTTTAAATTCTGACAGCATGGACGAGGGTTATACTCCTTCTTCGACCTATCTATATAAACGTTCAGTCTGGAGTTTGTGGGAGTGGAGGGAGCGATATACCCAAAGCCGCAGTCTTCAACGTGCCGAACGGAAGGTTCCTACCAGACATTGGGTCCCATACAAGCATTTCCCCATCAAGGATTATCCTACCCCTGTGTCAGACGGAGAACGTTTGGTGTGGAACAACATACTCATCGACTCTCGGATCGAACGCGGAAGCGATGAAGGGTGTCAAGCTTCCCACACCTGCGTGTCCTCCGTAGAGGTACGTATAGTCTTTACCCTTCCTGCACTCCGATTAACCACCCGTGGGTAGAAATATTTGCACACACACCGGGAGCAGTAAAAGAATTCGTCGCCGCGTTTATGTAGTTGCATACGCTCTCCGTCGAGCTTCTCTTCGATGAAGAAGGTTTTCCCTTGCATCTCTTTGACACTATCCTCGAGTTTCGTGGGCCGCCTGCAAAGCATGGGCGTGAAAGCTCGAAAGAGATGCACCCTTCTATCCTTCAGAAGGTCAGTGATATGCCAAAGGGGCGGCCCGAAGCACCATACCTCATCTCCGAGTCTTCTATCTGGGTCCCACAAACCCCATGCGACTTTCTTCAAGTCAGAGCAGGTGTTGTACAGGTCCTGCGCATCCGGATGAAACACGCTAAACACGGTAGTGTCTTTAACGGATATGTTCATGTCTTTGTAAATTCGGATCAGTACCTGAGAATGTCAAGATAACACGGGGTCCACCTTTGAGTATGATACGAACGATCCACCGTTGTTCATCAGGAGTCGCACGGTTGTAGATCTTCTGGAGGGTTTTGGACTGTTTATCTTGCTTTCCCACGTTCTCGGTTATCTCATCAAAGTATCGGTTCAAATCATCGATGGTAAGGGTTCCTTGGATGACAGATGAGCGTTTGCTGATTACCTCGTGGAGAATTGACGAGAAGTCTCCCGAAGTAGATCTCTGGGAAAGGTTTGAGTCTAGGGAGCTTCGGAAGTAAGGTTTGTACCTCTCTCTCTGCGGGTCGTTTCCATTGGAGCAGGCGTAAGGCATCAGGGTCCTTCAATCCTAACGGGATGAGTCTGATGTACGCTTTGGCAAGGTTCTTCTCCTTGAGACCATACACGGCACGCTCTTTGTCCCTCTAAGAGGTATTTTAATTGACGAAATGCATGAGGTGGCCAATAACTCACATACGGCAGGATGAGCCTCAGGACTGGGTATAGATCGTATCCTTTCTCTCTTCGCCAGTGCTGCAAGAGCGATCAATTTCAGCACGTGACAGGACGCAACTTGAGGTTATACATTGAACCAGCTGTTTAAAAGTCTGTGCCTTTTCTCTGGCTTCCGCTCTCCTTGGAGTTTGCTGAACAAGGAGGACAAGACTGAAAATGGGGCAGTTTCCTTGTTCTGCGGAGGCGGAGGGAAGTTAACATCGACTTCGGTCGACGCCGCCCTAATCGCTGTAGGATGTGAGGGCTGAGATTCAACAGAGGACATGGTAGCTGCAGACAAGATTCATTTCCCAGAAGGGCGAAATGACTTTGAGAGTGAGAAGCGCGACTAGGTGCACGTGACAAGGATCAATGAAGTCACCTGATCGCTGGTTGGTTTACGCCCGGCCTGAAAGCTGAGGTTGAACTTCACCCTTGATTTTTTTACAGTATTCGCCCTCTCACTTTGACACACAGACTACGAATCCGCAGGCGGCTTTTCCTATTGTTCTGTGCAGACTATGGCCACCGAAGATCCCTTCAACTCCCTACAGCAGCGGAAGACCCATGACCCAAGCATGATTGGTCTTTGGAAGATCGGACGGACGATTGGAAAGGGCAGCTCTGGTTCGTTCAAAGCATCTTTGGAAAAGGATCTATACTGAACATTGCAAAGGGAGGGTCAGAATTGCCAGGCATACGAAGACCAAGCAATATGCCGCCGTCAAAATCGTCTCCAAAAACGCTCTTGTCAACTCCCGCATGTCTCTAAATACTCTCGCCGAGGACCACGAGCGGATTCTCCTAGGCATTGAACGGGAGATCGTCATCATGAAACTCATCGAGCATCCGAACATCATGCGGCTTTACGACGTCTGGGAGACCTCTACCGAGCTCTATCTGATTCTGGAGTATGTTGAAGGCGGGGAGCTCTTCGACTATATTTGCGAAAACGGGCGGCTTTCTACTTCCGAAGCTCTGGGCTACTTTCAGCAAATTATCGCTGCTGTTGACTACTGCCATCACTTCAATATCGCCCACCGAGATCTCAAGCCAGAAAACCTGTTGCTTGACGGCAATAAGAACATCAAGGTTGCTGACTTTGGCATGGCCGCCTGGCAAAAGAGTAGTAGTAACGGTATGCTTAAAACTGCCTGCGGTAGTCCTCATTATGCTGCTCCGGAGGTTATCGCTGGAACTCCATACAACGGCTCAGCATCGGATATCTGGTCTTGTGGAATCATTCTTTTCGCTCTACTTGCTGGGAAGCTTCCGTTCGATGACGATGATCTTGCGACGCTTCTCGAGAAGGTCAAAATAGCCAAATTCGAGATCCCCCCACATATTGACAGGCAGGCGAAACACCTTATCTCCAGGATGCTCGACAAGGATGTGCAAAAGCGAATCACTATGCCCGAAATTCTTGTCCACCCCTTCTTCACCTCTCGTCCACCAAAACCTACCTTCGCTCGCGTTCCTGATCTTGCGGAAATCGCCAAGCCCATCGCCCGCGCATCTGATATCGATCCCGATCTGTTCGACAATCTACGCACTCTCTGGAATGACACTCCTGACCAACAGCTTATCCGAAGACTCTTAAATTCCGAACAAACTTGGGAAAAGGCCGTCTATCATCTTCTGGTACAATATCGCGCCCGGAAGCTTGAAAACTATGACGAAGAGGAAGAAATCGTCACCAGCACCCCGAACACGCACTACAAGCGAAACTCTATTCGCTCAGCTTCCCCTCGTCGGGGCCCTGACATTCCTCGTCCGTCGCCTCCTACTCCTTCTCGGGTTTTGAAGTCTCGCGTCAAGGCACCTGTCCCAGAGATCATGTTGCATTCAGCATCCCCTAATAAGCACCCCTCCAATACCTCGCCCCTTACTAATTATGGCCCAACGCCCACGGTTTCCCCAGCAGTACCTGGTTCGCCAATCTGGGAGGCGTTCAACCTTCCGCCGTTGAATGTTCCAGAAATGCAGGACGCTCGTATCCAACAGTTCTTCCAGCAGGTTGTCGATCACCTCAATGTCATGAACTTGAGGGCCAATGGTCTTGCTTCCCCTGCCCCATCCCCAAATCCTAGCTGGCCGTCTACCCCAGGAACTTACAGTGATGCCACTGGTTCTTCTGCAACACCGAGTTTGCTCATCCCCACCCCAGTCAATGCAGAGTTCGACCAACGTTTCCCCCGTGTCACAAAACCTCCTAGCCCACGTACTCACCAGGATCGGTTCTCATCTCCGTTGGCGACGCCAACACTTGGGGCGGTACAAGTTTTTCGTGAAGATACGGAACCGCTCGTCCTGCGCCGTCATTCCACGAGGACTAGGGCCAAGCAATCGGCCGGTAAAGAAAATCGCGTTTACGAACCTCTCGTGAAGAAATCTTCTCTGAAGAAGTCTCATGACAAGAAGACTAAATCCGACCGGCGGGTTCGAGTCCTCGAACCAACGGAGAACAAACTCAGAAAGCGAGCCAGCACTTTTGATGTCGGTTCTCCTCTATTTTCGGATGCAGAGATGAGTCTCGACGACGGACTCCCTGCAGAGACCGTTCCTAGGAGAGGGTTCTTTGGACTCTTTGGACTCAAACCGACTATTCTCTCGTTGTTCTCAGTCCATGACGCGTTTACGACTCAGAAGGAATGTCGAAAGCTCCTCGAGAAGATGGGAGTCCGGGTCTCTGCCCCGCACTCTGCGGACTTAGGGTTACTGAAATGCCGGTTGGACGAGCTTAGGGATCCTGCTGGAATGATGGGGGTGGTAAAGCCTGTAAGGTTTAGGGTGGAGATTCGGAAGGCGAACGATACACAAAGTTTGCCCGTTGGTGTCGATGGCCATGGTTTGGTGCTGGCGTTCGTTCAGGAGAAAGGAGCGGCGTCAAGCTTCAAGGCGATTTTCTCGAGATTGAGGAGGGACTGGGAGCTAGATGTGCCATCAGGTTGGGTCTCTGAGGGAAGGCAGAATCTGGTGATGGGTGACGAACCCGGTGTTCATACTTTCGAGACTGGGTTAACTTACGAGTAGCAGATAAACCTGCGGTTTTGTAACAAACTATGGTTGAATCAAATAGTCTTTCAACGGTGCCGGCTCACCAACTCGTAAACAATGCTCTTTGCTCGCTCACTCTGCCTTCGTGATCGGGGCATATTTCGGTTGTTCCGCAACACGGCCCGATCGTCGCCAGATTGAGGGTCTGATCACATGACCAAAATTATCCTCCCTCCCGTGCCACCCTCACCGTCAAGTCACAAATGTCCGACACCGCGCAGTCAAAATGGGTCCCTACGAAGTCCTGGCAGCATTTTGTCGGCGGAGCGTGAGTTTTGTAGTCATTGGCACGAAAGGTTCGGGCGCTGACGTCTTTCGTCGCGCTTTTTGACTCCAGGATCGGTGGCATGGCCGGAGCTATTGTGACGAGCCCGTTCGACGTAGTGAAGACGAGGCTGCAGTCTAGTTTGTTCAGGGAGACCCATCTTGCTGTCAATGTCGTCGCAAATGGGATGAACGGTGGAGTTCTGACTGTGCCTCAGGGTCGTTCAGGTTTGTTGAGGCATTTCGTAGAGACTACCCACATCATACGGTGTGTAGAGCAGATGAATCTCGTGGCACAAAATATGGGAACTAACGGTGTCTGAAGGGATATCTATCGGGATGAATCCCCTCGCGCCTTGTTCAAGGGTCTCGGAGCCACACTCGTTGGGGCCATCCCTGCCAGGTCGATAAACTTCTTCACCTATGGCAACGGGAAGCAGATCATCGCTCAACGATTCAACGACGGCGAAGAGAACTCCTATGTCCACTTGAGCGCTGCTGCACTTGCGGGTGTTGTAACCGGAACTGCCACCAATCCGATTTGGGTAGTGAAGACCAGGTTACAGTTAACTGCGGATCACGCGAAGACAATGCAATCGACATCCACCAAGTCGCTCATTTCTAGCCTGGATATGATCAAGCAAATTGCCAGAGAGGAGGGCATTCGCGGCTTTTATAAGGGGCTCAGCGCGAGTTACCTCGGTGTCACTGAGGGTACTATCCAATGGGTTCTCTACGAGAAGCTCAAGCGACTCAATACCGAGTCGCAAGGTAAAGGAGGCTTCCGAGAGTGGGCGGGGATGCTGGGGAGCGCAGGGACTGCCAAATGTGTAGCCAGTTTGATAACGTATCCTCACGAGGTACGTTCTAGTCAAACGTATTTCATGTGTGTTGGTATTCACGATACTTTCTCCGTTAGGTCCTTCGGACGCGACTTCGACAGCCGATGGTCAACGGCGTCAAAAAATATACTGGACTTGTTCAAACACTCCGTCTTGTAATTGCTGAGGAGGGCGCAAGATCGTTGTACGGTGGGCTCAGTGCGCACTTGATGAGGGTTGTGCCGAACGCCGCCGTTATGTTCTGGGTCTATGAAGGCATCCTGAGATGGGGCAAAAATTCTTCATAGTTGGGCACATAGTCCAACTCCTCGGGTTCTTGTTCTCGCTGTCATACCCCCCCTCTGCCGCTTTCGAAAAGTACTTCTCATGCCAGTACCCATGCTTAGACCCTTTGCACATCCTGTCTTGGCTCTCCCTGCCGCTTTCACACATTCCTAGCCGTACCATACGTCATCCACCATAGTCAGTCAACCTCCGGCCTACTTATTGGATATATAATGCGTAATGAACCTAATCCAGGTCATCTTTTCAATGCATCCGGTGGGTCCACGACTAAGCGGCTCTCGGAATGCACTTGCGTCTATTTTTTCTCGAACTCCTTGCATTTCTTCGCCAGTGGACCGCCTTCCAAACGTAGGTCTTCTACTAGTTCCCTCACTAAACGAGTCGAATTTCAAAGAGGGGCCAAACGCTTGGATGTTAATTGACCAGACTAGTTCGAGTTAGACAGTCGAATAGGTCCGAATCCACAAATTCCCAGTAACACACGAATCCATGCATCCTGCTTGATTCGCCAGAAATTCGTACGGTGCCCGAGGTCGATCCCGTGAGAAACTGCGGATAGAGAGACTATCATTAAATGTTTGGGGCTAGGCATGCAACAAAAGAGAAACGTCCGCGTGTTATAACCCAGCCAATCGCTCAAACCAGGCGACCAAGGCCGCTACTTTACGGACGGAAGTGTCACTTTCGCCAAGTCTAAGATCGGGGCGCAATCTTCCGTCCTGTGGCGCCTGAGGCAGCGTGCGGTAACAGACCTCCGCGGTGGGCTTCATGTACGGGGAAGCCGTGAAATTTGGAGGCGCGCCAGTCGAGGGATCCCAACCAAAGGATACATCTGTGCGATTAGAGTCGGTCAGGCTCGACATATCCTGAAAATGGATCAGGACAAACCCTGGAATAGAACAATGTCTCCTCTCCGGACTGGAGGGTGGGTATCCGTGCCGATTCCCCACATCTCCGCAACATCCCTCCACGCTGTAAGCTTGAGGACATTTCCGTCACCATCCCCAAGGACCATCTTCAAGATCGATGCCTGATTCCCGGCGTGCGGTCCTTTCCTGATAGTCACCGCATCCGGACCTTCAACTTCGAGGACAGCCACCAGCACATTAACCTTGAGAGTCCCCTTGGTTTTCGAGGACTTGGCCATATCCACGAGGGCTTTGACCAATCGCAGAGTGTGAAGATTGAACGAGAAGTGGGGGAATCGCCCGATAGACGACGTATCGGAATATTCGTAAGATGTGCTTTCCTGCGTCTCTTCTATCGTGGATTCCTGTAAACCGGAGGACACCTGGGACCCACATGCATCCTTCGTACGGTTTTGGGTTTGAGACCAGGTGATAAACGTTTCGGCCGCTCTACTACTTTGCTCTGCGTCGAGGAAGTTACTAACGCTCGCATCTACCATGTCCTCGTCGTCGTCCTCGGCGAAAATTATGTTCTCGTATAGGCGGGAGATTCGTCTACTCGCAGCCTCAAAGACAGAAGCGTCGAGTATGGGTGTTGTAGTAGTAAAAGTCTCCCACCCAAAATCACCTTCGTCGCAATACAGGCTTGCTGGAGATGGCGCACCAAGGAAAACGCGGTAATGCTTCATCGCAGTCGTTGGTGAGAAACGTTGTGGTGATCGGCGATCATTAAATTCTTGACTAGAACCACTACATTGAATGTCGTATTTCAACGGTACAGGTGCGATCGCTCGACTATTTAGAATTCCTGTAGTCCCAGCTGATATTCTGGTCACCTTCAGCGTGTTTCAGTCCCAAGGTTCCATCGTGGATCGAGACCGTCTGGTGTTGGTACTCCTTCATGATAAAATCCTGATATCTACCGAGTGCCAACCGCATCCGAATGTTGTGCACGTTTCTAGCCATGAATGGGGGTAAGGTCATTTCACCTCGCGCATTGTATCCACGATTTGGCGAGGCAGTGGGGAAGGTATTTGGTGTTGACTGGTTGTTTGGTTTGGACGAAACAGACCCTTGGGTGAAAACGTACGTGGCTGTCTATCGCCCACACTACCGTTCGTCGGGCCGTTTACTTTCCTCCCTATAGATGGCGAGCGAATTCTAACGTGGTAAGACAATGGCTTCACCCCCCCGTGAGGGATATACAGCCGTTCTGGCTCCCTGACTGTCCGCGTCCGCAGGTATTTCACGCGTCTTATATCCTTCAAGTTGCATCAAAGCGGGTCGACCAAGCGCTGGTCCCCATGAGGAATTTTATCATCGGCAGCGCGGGTCCCCAAATACGACACTTCTCTCCCGATACCTTGCCAGAGCCATGGCGCGATCAAGTTATTATTAGGCCATCTCCACTTGCAAAGATCACTGGTTCATCTGTCCCCCTCGATGCTCAAAAACTCTCTGGTTGGGTCTCTCCACTGGGGTCTCCGATACGCGATTCTCGGGTACAAAAGTCTCCATATGTGCGCAGGTCCACCAGGCCAAACACGCCCCCTTCGATTGGCCTCGCTCGGCAAAGCAATCTGGTCGACTCTTTGGCACTGTACGACAGCTCGGAACAACTGAAACGGGATCGTACCCCTATCCCATCTTCACAGATTCCTTTAGCTCCTACGGTCGCTGTCACTGCCTCACTCTGCCAGGATTATCCTCGGATAGATCTCGTCGCGCTCGTTCGAGAGAAACGAAAAGCTAAAGAGACTCATAAAAAGAAACTGTCAGTGTTCCCTCTGCAGAAGGAGCCGCACCGTCGCGTAGATCCACGAGATTCAAGTTATGAGAGGTTCAGGTAATAGATCACTTCAGTAGTCCCCCCGAGACACTACTAATCTTGGCGAAACATTGAGCAGTCACCTCGATTTCAACGCCCGCGGTTCTCGACGCGACTCTCGCAAGCTCGCTGATCGTCACGCCCGTCGGTCTCTGGCTTTGAAGGAAAGATCTATATCCGTGCGTCCTGTGCCTCGAATCTTCAAACCAGTCTTACCCCTCGACTGTGGTTCTGTCTTTGACGATGTTGGAGGATACTACATCAACGGAAGAGGAATGAACAGTTTCCCTTTTGTGCTCTGAGCACGGTTCTTCTGAAACTAAAAATTCTGATCTTGACTGACCATACCTGTATTGACCTCGAACCTGCGCTGTACCCTCTTGAAACCTGACCCAGCATATCCGTATGTACAGACATCATGATGTAATGCAAATCATTCGAACCAAATATTCCAAGCAAAAAGTGTCACTGAATGTCATGCCGCCCCGTCAAACTCAACAACACCTTCCCCCCGTCCAACTCCTTCTCGAGGGCCCACTGAGTCCTCGCCCTCAACCAAGTCCACATTGACGGGAACGCGGCCGGAACCGTACAAACCGTCAACGTCGGCATTGAGGATAATTCTGACCCTCGTCGCTGTTGTTCAAGATCGATGAGAACATCGACCATGGTATCCAAACACCCCCTCCCTCTGTACTCCTCTGAAACTCCCGTGAGCCAGATATGTGAACTCTGGGAGGACCCATTTTTTAGAGGTTCAGGGTGTGATCTCGGGTGTGCGAAGAGGAACGCTACCGGTGGTGGAGGAACTGTAGATCGGCCAGATCGGTGTACGAGGTAGACGATACTCGAGGCGGGGTCGGAGAGCCTCCTCTTCCACTCCTCAAACGAGGCATAACGAGACTCAGACTCCGGGTTGAAAATTGAGTTGGAGAGTTGCAAGATCGAGGCGACCACGGCATCCTCGGACTCATGGGATAAGAACTTCAACTCGAAAGCTTTTTCGCTCATATTACAATCGCTGCAGAGCGTAGATAGATTCTTCAGCCAGAACATCTATCTGGGTTTTGGAACGGGATAAAACTCACTACGGTGTACGGATCAAATTAGGCCCTTATATATAGCGTCGATTATAAAGGGTGATTCGTGCACGGCTCCAAAACGATCATTCAAAAAAGAGTAAACGGTAGTTCACGAAAAGGAGAGGAATGGGGACCGGAAGTCCCGCATATACATCACAACGATTGCGAGACGCTGCTTCCCGCAAGCCCACCTGACGGAAGGGAGAAAATCAACTCCCTCTGCGGCTCAGCTTCAAAACCTGGAGGTCTCTCTCCGATGATCCCAGCTTCCAGGTCGAGAACCAAAGTCGACGCGGTCTGGGAAGGGTCCGAAACAACAACTTCACCCGTGGACCTGTGGTAGATAATAGCAGAATTGGTGTTTGAGGAAACGGTCACATCGGCGAATCCGGACAATCTTGGGACTGTAACTGATCCCCCATTGGCATCCCAAAATATGACGAACGCCGTATCTTCTCGTGTATCCAGGATAGCAGAGGTTGTCTTGTCATTAATGAGGACCCAGTGATGGGATTGGTGCCGTAAAGCCTTACGTTGAAAGCTTGCTCGATCCATTGCTGGGAAAATCTTGTACACCAGGCTACACTGTTCTTCGGATTGCTCAATCCAAGCGGCAAACATGTCGACGTTGGATGGCGGTTGGGTAGAAATTCCAAGGGCGGACCAATTCCCAGTCTTGTTCCCGGTCTGGACGGAGACACTGACCGGAGAACCGAGATCAAACGAGTATCCTACGTTCGCGTGCCACAAGGATTGAATACCGGGGTGACGGGTGACATTCACGGTAGGTAGAGCCGCAAAGGCTTTCTGGCGAGTGTGATGATTGTGTCCAAGGCCGTGAGATCTTAAACGCCTGGTCGCACCATCCCTCTTTGCGGAAGAGGGTTCGATCTCATCTCCATCCACATAGTAAGATCCGACGTGCTTTTTCTGGTCCAGAACGGAGATGATGGGAGACGAGGAATTCGAAGTCACGTCGGACAGCATGACGACCTGGACGTCATCATCCAAGAAGAACCACGCCTTTTGGAAAGTGATGCTCCCGGTAACCGGATTCGTGTATCGCATGACCGCGGCTCCGACTTCACCGTCCGATACACCTCCAACGAAAGCCTGGATACCAACGGACTCGGTGAGGTTGCAGCGCAGGGTTGTTCCGCCATAATCGGTAGTAATACCAGGGATAAGGTTCCAATCCCAGGATGCGGCAATGTCTTCGTACTCGTCTCCGGCGAGGTAGGTATATAATGTTCCGTCTGAGAGATGGAAGCCGTAAACCTTCAACCAGAGTAAGGTATCTGCCTAAGACTCGGACTACACTTCATGCTTACGTTCTGAGAATTCAAGCACTCGGTGTTCTTCGTACGGTTAGAATACATCTTGAGAGTGCTGACATAGCCCGGTCCACGATGAATCTGGAACTGGGTGAGAAAACATGAATAATGGTGAGCCTTGGTCACTGACCATGTAATCGTTCGTGTAGAACATCTTATTTCCCCGGATATCTCCAACATTCGCATCATTGCTGGACGTATTCAAACTGTTCCCGACGTTGATTAATGTGTCCGAGTTCCATAGATGTCCGAGTTCGATGAGTTCGGTGATATTAAAATTAATGCTTGCAGTCGCTCTAGGATGACTCAGTATGGATATGAAGCTCGACGCAAAGGACTCCTTACTGTCCATCCACCACCGGGAAACTGATGAAACGACCTTCGACACTCTTCCCGAGTAATTTCAACACAGAACAGGATCGAAACGTTTGTGCAACTCACGAAGTCCCAATGTAAAACACCAGTCTTGGTATTGCGATAGATAATCCAGGCATCTCCACCAACAAGGAGTTCAAAGGCGCCCTCAGGCCCGGCTCCCGCCGCATACTTGGTTCCGGCGGCCTTGCTTTCGAACTCCAAATTGGCATTCAAGCTGTGCAAGTCAAAATGAGGGGCGAACCACTACTATGACCGAGATAACTCACAAATCCTTTCCGTAGTTTCCGTTATATATAACTAGAATTTCGTTAGGCGCGTAACTTTGCGGAACACCCGAGGGTCTCACCACCGCTATGTTGCCCGAAACTTCCGTCACGGCGAATACCGTCACCCCTAATCTTATCTACGATGACCACCTCGTTATGAAGTCTGCGGTAAGCGTCAAATACGATGGTGGCGTTGTTGTTGAGCAACCCATAGTCCAAGGCTATACTAGCAACACCGAGTGTGTTCGCGCCGGTTAGGTATCCCACACCTCCGACAAAACGGTCAAAGGTTCCATATGTCCGAGCGAGCATGCGGTTGCAGTTTTCGAGCTGCACCGTGGAGAGCTCTTCATGAACGAGGTTACAAACTTTTCCTACGAAACCCGGGATAAGGATGATCTGCGTCAGCCCTAGTCAGAACCTTGTGATCGGATGGAACGGAGAGGGTTGGGCTGACGTTCGAATACCAATTTGTATTCCACAATCCAGGAGTTCCGCAGGGGCACTGACTATGCCCACCATATTCGAGACAAGCATCGTTAGTATAATCGTGCGCAAACCAATAGTCCATAGCTCTTCCAAGCGCATCAAGGACGACGGGATCCTTGACGTACTTATCACCATCAGGGATCGGGATACCCCCGTGGTACGCAGAGGCCATCGTAACTAGGAGGGTGGTTCTCAGATCGGGATCACGAGAATGACATCTAATGACGCTACGTCTTACGAATTCTGCTCCAGTGTCGTTGAGCTGGCCAGTTCGCCCGTCGCGCATCACAGCCGGTGGTCAGGTCTACTTCGCTTGCCGGCCACATTCCCTCTGTGCTCAATGTTTGTATCCTGAGCGGCAGCGGGTTAGAGGGTGAGGGAGACAGACGTTTACGCTCACCATGTGGGAATGTGAGACACGTCCGCCTGTGCGCGCGCGGTGTACGTGAACCCGCGCTCGAGTATTATTTTGATATCCCCAGTCGGGAAAGGACTAGAACTAGAAGAAGTTGAAGACGAAGACTGTCCGGTGACAAGGACGCTGAAGTTGTAGAGAGCGAGAGGAGCGTAAAGGACGAGCTGTTTCAAAGAGAGCATTATAAAAGAACGTGGCGGGTCGATGCCAACGAGGACAATGGAACGAAAGCCAGAGGGGCTTCTGAGGCATGTCCGAGAAGCGCCGCGCCCGAGTAACGTTAGTTCAAAATCTTAGTATGCGGCTTCTTCGAAAGTACTACCGCGTCGGGTTCAAGCAGCACGACCACGATTCCGAGCGGATTCACGAAAGTCCCGTGCAGGGACACGATCTTTCCGAGTGATTGCGACCTATTGAAGTGCGACTTCCGGTCGGCTGTATATCGTACGGTCACCCGCTCGTGGCCCAAGAAATTCAGTGAACAGGGTCTAGAGCGCAGGCCAACTTTTCTGGTGGGGAGCAATCGTGTACGCTGTTTGTCGAAGGCAGCGTTGAAGGATGCCGGAGTGACAAATATCGGATCCACTTGTAGGCCAGACTTCGAGGAGTTCAGAATCCCCTCTGAACTGGAGGCGAATTCCAGCATACTTCAAGGAGGGTTTCTCGCAAACCTAAGAAAATCCTTGCATCAATGGCACCTCGGTCTGGGGGTACCAAAGCGCACGACACGATCCAGATGCAAGGCCTTTCCCTCTCATTCGAATCCCTAGAGATCCGATAAGTACTCATACGCTGACTTGTTTTCCGCCACAACATTTTCCTTTCTTCGACAGCTTACGCGATAAGTACGATACCCAAATATTCTGGCTTTTGAGACACGTATCGACACGGATCTGGATCCCCCCCCTCCGACTCTCAATATCGGGCCATATTTCGAAACATGGCCAGGAGCTGATACGCAGCATCACAACCGATTGTTCGTTCAAATCCACCCATGGCGAAAGAACTATTCAAAGAAAACTGTGTCACAAAAGTGTTCCGAAAACACAAGGAGGGTGGCTCAAAGCAGACAAACCGTTCTGTTGGCGATTGGGCCTTGCGATATCCATCACCGCACAAAGGGATTTGATGGATGACGAGTGGCTCTTTCTTTGTTGAAGGAGTCTAGATGGGCATATTTGTTAGGGTAATTCTCGCTTCCCTGGACAGCTGAGAGGTATTTAAGTCACGGATAGTTTTAGGGAGTAAATCTCCTCACCTACCAAACGCCATTCACCCTACTTTCTCGATAGCCCTACCTCTCTCGGTGCCTTCTCACTACCTTCAGATGGCATACTTCAGTAACAACGACAACCTTTACGCTCCTACCACCACTCCTGAGGAGTTTGACTTGTATCCGTTCCTGCAGCCCCAGACGTTCACCGCTACACAGGAGGTTTATCGTCAACCTACCTTTGCCAGTGATTGGGATTGGGTCGACCAAGCAGGATCCTCGACCACTCCGTCAATAAATTTCCTAGCGACAAATTATGGTGAGCGATTCTCCAGCCTCTTCATCGACCTTTGCCTTACGCACCAGTCCATAGAACCAGTCCCTCCCACGTTTGACCCATATCCTGCGTCGTCACACGGATCCTATCTGCCGACAACTAGTCAATCCAGCCAACCAAACTATCCCGGAACATTGAGCTGGGAAAACCCGTTTATGAGCGGGCAAGGCTGGGAAACCATGGTGCCGACCCTCAACGCCAGTAAGTATCATTCCGGGCTTTGAAAGTTTGAGACTCGAACGCTCACCAATCACAAACAGCCCCAACCAACCCCTGGGGTTCCCAACAGTATGGTATGACAGCAGACATGTCCTACATGGTAAGCAATCCAGACCATCGTCCTTGCATTGTCATTGACAATTTACAATAGGACGACACGCAGAACCATCATCGACCCAGACTTGGGGTAATTAGGATCGGGATGACGGACAGTCAGCGGTTCACACCATACGAAAAATACGGTGCTCGTCTCAAAACACACGGGACGGTAGAGGCAGGTCCATCAACCCGAATGTTTCTACCGATTCTATGTGACACCCCGCCAACAACACAACCCACCGGAGGGATATCCGAGACTACGGCTGACGCCGAACAAGCTAAAACGATTACAGAAGATGAGGCCCCAGTAAGTAACTTTTACTGCTCTCCCATTCCTCGTGTAACCGATTGTTTGCTTGACGTCAGGCACCCCAAACCTGGCGCGCCTGTGGAGAAGGGGTAACACGTCTCCACCGCCAGCGGAACCGGGGGGATGTCCCCAAGCTGCGGATGTGGGCAAAAGCACTGGGGGGGTCCCGGGGGCTCCCAAGCCACAAGGAGGCGCTGGCTGGTGAGTACTTACCCGATCTTGTGAAACGATATAACTGACCTGATTGGTTGCAACTCAGCCGCGACAGAAATCATATCGGTGATACGGGAGCCAGTGTACGACGAAGACCTCCTCGCCAAGGGGCACGGCCATCGCACCATAGTAGGATCGAAGGGTGCGGATAGAGAGCACGAGGAGGAATGGGACCCGCCAGGTGTACCAGAAACTCAGCCGGTATTACCGCCTGAAACAAGGACAGGCTGTATGGCGGACACCACAGTTGCTGCTGGAGGGTGAGTACGGATTTGGTTGTTCAACGTCGGGGTGTATTGCTTACCCTAATACCCTCTCCTCTAGTGTTGGAAGATCTCGAAACTCTTGATGATCTCCTGAGGAACGCTTGAGTTCCCGCCTTGGACAGCGACGGTTTTCAATATTTAGAGACATACCCTAACGTTTTAACTCATTTCATCGCCATACATCGTGGGATCCGAATAATACTTTTTGTTTTGTGTCCTCCGACCTTGATCTCTTGTAGTCGTCCAGACGGGCGCGCAGCGTCGGAACCTGGCCGGAGGGAAAGCCCTGAACATACAATATTTGTGTGACTGCAGAGTTTCTCAGCAGAGCCTCCGTTGAGCGCGAATAGCATCAAATATGATTATAAGATCGTTAAACCATTGTCTACGAGATTAACGGGGACAGACCTTTACTAAGGTATGAGGATCCGGATTGTTGGTTGGCCTTTGCGATCGATTACCGAAAAGGCGACAGTTTGTGAAATCCTAGTTTGAAGGCGGGTTGGCCATTCCTGGTGCAACGAAATAGACGGGAGTCGGCAAGGAACGATGACGAGGCCAAAGAGATGATTGTCGGCGTGGGAAACAGCTATATCTCCCGGGGTGCACTTGCATAGCGGGTGTATGCACAAAATGAGAATCGGAGTCCGCCGGGCCTCAACGCATCCGTACCTCGTTGTCACTTCCCTTAGCCTTATATTTCGGTCTCCATCGGTCTCCAAAAATCTCTTCCTAAGTAGAACTATTCTGGGCTCGTCGTTCGCACAAGTTCGTGCGACCCTTGAAGGTGGTCAAAATTCGGTCGGAGAGAACTAGCCGGGCGGGAGGGAAGCCAGAGGGCGGTTTGAGGTCAACCATGCCAGAGCTTTACCTCCCTTCAAGCCGCGATAGCTCAGTTGGGAGAGCGATAGACTGAAGTTCTACAGGTCACCCGTTCAAACCGGGTTCGTGGCATACATTTTAGTCTTTTTGTTTTTTTTTTGCCTGGAAGGTTACCCGATGAATCGAATTTAATGACAAAATTGAACAAAAGTGTTGCAATGGCCGCTGGAACCTAGATATCAGGAGAACTTACCATCTTGTGTGCATTCGAGTGGTACCCGGCGGGTGAACTTCATCAGGCCTCGCGCTCGATCGGGAGCAAGAACTTGAACGTCGATGGGATCTTAGGAGGTTGGTCTACGCTCTCGTGATGAACGCAGGCTTACTTCGTCATGGGGGGTATCACGTCCAAATCCATCGGCGAAGGTGAGGTCTCAGGGAGTGGAGAGAAATGGACTGCTCACTGAAATCATTTACAGTGTATGCGGAATTCCGGGCGGGTAAAACGCAATTGGCGCATACAACGAGTGTTGTGTGTCAGCTCCCTCCCGGTATGGGTGGTGCAGTAAGAAAGGTGAGTCAACTTACCCATCCGGATCGTTGCACGCGCAAACGGTTTGTAGGTGGTGTATATCGACACGGAAGGAACATTCAGACCAGATAGGATTCGTTCCATCGCAGATAAATTCGGTGTAAACGACGATATAGCCCTTGAGAATGTTCTTTATGGTACGGTTACTTTCCCTTCGCCGTTTCAAACATGAAAGAACTGTATTATCCTCCAGCTCGCGCATTCAATAGTGAACACCAGTCGTCATCCCCTTTGTATCTAAACGTTTATCAGATGGAGCTTATCGACGAGTATGTTATGCGCTTCGCAGAGGACAAAGACTTCAGACTTCTAGTAGGAGACCAGCCCTCGTTTCCGTTCCCCGCCCTGATACCTGATACGCCGTGATGGAGATCGTTGACAGCACAATGGCGCTGTTCCGAACAGACTATTCAGGCAAAGGGGAGCTCAGTGAACGACGACAGAAGGTATTACTCCCTGGTCCTCGGTTTTATATCGCATAATCCCCTGACGACCTGGAAGCTCACTCAGGTACCGATCACAAGGAGCAATCGCAATTGTACAAGTTATCCAAGCTCTCGAAAGAGCTTAAAGGTAATGAGCCTTTACTAAGGCGATCGAAAAGATCCGTACGAGGACATGGATTGTCAGTGGAGGCGGGTTGGCCGCCCCTAGGACAACAAAATAGGTAGGAGTCGGCAAGAAACGATGACAAGGTCAAAGAGATGATTATCGGCGTGGGAAACAACCAAATTCTCGGGAATGCACTTGCATGATGGGTATACAGAATGAGAACCGGAGTTGGTCGGGCCTCAACGCGTCTGCACCTCGGTGTTACTTGGTCGACATAAGCCCTTAGGCCGTTTATGGACAACTGGGGCGAGTACAAACTACCTATACACTACAACCCTTCGAAGAACGATAAATCATATGCCGACAATCCTCCTCCTGACTTGTCAGCCATAGGCGGTGTGGGTTTCGGTATCGAAGCGGTCCTTGGCAACTCGAAATCACCAAAGTCCAACAGCGATTGCTCTTGTTCCGGTTGTGGTGGCACGGAATCGGAACGTGAGACAGAACCTGGTGGCGGCGGGAGTGCAAACAATCCCCCACTCCCTCGAGACCCTCTGTTGGAAAAGTTCATTCCGCTTCCATCTTCTGAGGGTCCGATGACTGAAACCGTGGCGTTAAATGGCCGAAGTCTTTCCTGAGCCCGTGAGAAAGGACCATCCTCTTCACCCATATCCAGCAACACTTTCGAGGTAGATATAGTGGTCATGGGTGTATTGGTCATCGAAGACGGGGGAGGAGGCGGAGCCAATGCCTCAGGCAGCGGGCTCAACGGGGCAGGCCAAGCACCTCTCTTCGAAGCGTTGTTCATCAACTGTATCGTGTGCGAATGATCCTCAGCAGACACCCTTCTCGAGTGAGATCCGGAATGAGGTGGCTGTTTCTGGTCTGGACCTGGGAACTTGAATGGCGGTGGCCGTTGCTTCGGCAGGAATTGGGACTTGGGTGGAGGTCTCATCGGACTGCTCATTAGTAAAGACGGTGTCGAAGAGCCAGATTTCGAGGGAACCGGGGGTGGAGGGGGCGAGGGTTTTGATAACCACTGTTGGGAAGCCGAAAGCTGAATGGGAGCGCTCTTCGTCGGCGGAGTTCTTACCATCAAGGGCACATGGTTCGAACTCGTGGTTGAAGTGGCCGGGGTGGGATCTTCGAAATCATCAAAACCCCAAGCATCGTCGGCAGTATCGCTCACAGGAGACACCATCAATGAACTCGAACCACTCGCCGTTCGAAGGATCGGTTGTTGACTCGTCGAAGGGGTGATCTGGTTCAACGAACCGAACGGATTCATTGATTCGATCGGACCAGAGAAAGAGAGGGTCTTGGGCTGGTGAGTACCGTTCGCCGCCGGTAGTTGTTGGCCCGGAGAGAAAAAATCTGAAAATTCGTCGTCATCGTCAAACAAGTTGGTCTCGGGGGGCTTCTGCGATGAAGGTGGTGGTTGTAGCACAGGAATGGTGGTAATGGGAGGAGATGATGTCCTTAGCAAAGGGTGAGGTGTGGTGGGCCTTGAAGTGGGTGTTGGTGGTGGTGGGATGAGGAAGGGAATCGGACCGGATGACGATGACGTAGACGACATCCGCACAACAGGGAACGATGGCGTCTGAGGTCGCAGCAAGTTTGTGGGAACCTTCATTGAGTCGGGTTGAGGAGTTGTACTGGGTGGACGGAAAGGGCCTCTCTGTGAAACTGAGGAAGAAGGCCGTGAAGGCGTTTGAAGTGGCGTTCTTTGAGGTTGGACGGTGGGAGTATTAAACAATACATCAAAGTCGTCCTCCACAATCGCCTGAGGGGGTGGGGGATTTGATGTGCTCACTCTTAAAGGTGTAGCTGTGAGGGGTGTCACAAGCGCCGCTCCCTGTTTGCTCTCCATCATAGCCTTCTGCTTCCCTAATGGCACGTCATCATCCTCATCGTTTGCATTATGAACTACGGGAACATCTGATAGGAATTCAAGGTCTTCCGATGACAGCGGGAGAGTGTTATGGTTGGCAGTCGGTTTTGGTCGAGAGAAACGGTTCAGAAACCTCGAGACGGCGGATTGTGCGGGCCCATCCGTGGCGGCGGTGGGATCAATGGGGCTCGTCGTGGCTTCCGCAAGAGATTGGCCAATCGACGAGACCGGCGCAATCGTGTTCGCGGGTGAAGCGGAGACCGAGGCAGTGACCACTGGTGGAACCGGTGGTGGCTTCGTGAGCCTATTACTAGATACGGACTGTGACCTCCGACCTTCTACACTCTGCCTTGGTGATTGTGAAGCTGTCCTCGAAGGAACTGTCGGGAGTGTCCCTGTACGTTCTACAATAGGGGCGGATTTGGTAGAAGATGGTTCAGTTGGAGAATCTTGCACAAGGGAGGTCTTGGCATCCGGAATGCTCGGAAGGCTCGACGTTGAGCCCTCACGGCGATTCCAGAAGGAAGAGAATAGGCCGGACCTTTTCTTGGTCTCAACCGGTGCTGGTACCTCTCCCTTTTTCTCCATTATGCGCCATCCGACGGGCATGTCATCCGGAACTTCGTCGGACCGATTTTTAACGGCTGCTTCCCAATCCGATGACGATCCTTTGTTACGCATGAAATGTGCCATTGGACTGAGCCGTGTGACTGCTGAGTGTCTCGTAAAGCGTAGCGATTTCGTCATCTCCTTTGCAACTGCTGATTTAGCAAATGGAACCCTGGGAACGAAAGTGTATTCTGGGAGGAGCGTGCCGATGATGTTATTTCTGAAGACATTACGGATAAGAACTGGAACACAACAGGAAAAACGTGTCACGTACAGGTCATCAACGCTATCGAAACCACGCCTCCAACTCTGAAGCCATTCCTCTTGAGGTTGTGAGCCACTCGATGAGCCTTCTGGCCACATCTTTTCGGAGAATTGTTCAAACGTTTCAATAATGCTTGCAATGACTTCCGTGGGCTACAATAAACGGTTCAGAAAGCCTTCAAAACCAAAGGAATACGGGGGTGTACGCACCACTCTCCTATCTAGCTTCTCTTTCATCCGTCTGGCGGCTTCCCACTCGTCCACCGGCTCCGCCTCCGTATCGCATTTCTTCGTTGCAGCCTGCTGATCCCAAGCATTGGACGAGTCCACAGAGTCATCAAAAGTAGAGTACTTTGGTGAGCCCCATCTAACTCCTTCCGCATGAATTGTTGTATCAGTGTTACCCGACTCGAAGGTACCAAACTGATCGGGACTGGGCGCCCTGGGTTGAACTGGTGCGTCTTGCGGCTGTTCCGAGGGTATAGGGTGCTCTTCCCTCGGCTCCTCAGGGAGAGTGGGTGAGGCAAGTGGAGGAGATTCAGGTGGTATATCATTAGAGGGTGTTGGGGTCGGAACCGTAGGTGTCTGCGGTTGGACCGTTGAGCTCCATGCGTTCGCAGGGGACGCAGGTGCCCAAACAGTGTGATACTGATCCTGATTCTCTTCCACCGGCCAAGGAACAGCGTCCGTCGTCCAGCTCGTATCCGAAGCGTCGGTGCGAAACTGGGTCTCCGTCGAAACATCTTCGTTTTCGTCATCGTTTGCATGAATGTTCTTCTGGTCGTCTTCTACGGGAGATGGTGGTTCAAAAGGAGGGGGTCGTGCGTTCCATGTTGGGAGTGGATAATGTGGATTGGAGTAATCGTTCAATGGGTCACCCCAGGCGTTCCCGTAGAGGTCATCCATCGACTCTCAATAGCAGTGATCGTGGGAATATGTGCGATCAGCCGAGCCATCCGTCGGGCCTTGCCGAAGCGAGTAGACTGTGTCTCTGGTTCCTCTTTACTTCCCGCCTCCGCCCCTTCTACCCGGGGTATTTGTCGTAAGGGTGAACCCTGTTGACAGTGGTCGGCACGAGTATCTTGATGACCCACCCGGGCTAGCTGGATGGAAGTGGATTTCCTTATGGCTGGTCCTCGCAGATGCACAACATGCCCTTTTGGAAGCCTTGCCGTGCGACGGCCCCCGGGACCATCGCACCAATGCGCGACGCTCTTCTGTGAATGTGTGTGCAACGCTGGTACGCATCGTGACTTTTCCGCTTTGAAGTCGTGCTGCTTGCGGTGAATGAAATCGGGTCGTACATCCGAGCCCCACGAGGCTGATGGGATTATTAAAGTCTTTCATCTTCAACTCCTTCACTGGTGGACCCTTCCTAGGAATCCGACGTTTGTACCTAACTCTCTTTGCGGGATTTCTAGATCACGATGTCGGACGCTCGTGAGCACGTTGATGGTCACCAGATTGATTACTCGACTGTGAGTTTGTCCCTCCCTTTTCGTTGAGCCACTGGTGTGATAGTATGCCTTTAGCTACTCCAATACCGTTTTCCGCCGCCCCCTGAAAACCGAATTTACAGGTATACAAGTTACCGTTGTGTCGCGGTTACCTTTCGTGTGATCTGGATGTGACCTTCTTTCATAGATATTGGGATAACGTGAAGAAATTCTCTCATGCCGCGGTCTTGCACATTGCGGTGTTCTGTTTTGCCGTGTATTGCGCTTTCCCCTACTTTGACTACTTGAAGATGCGGGCGAAAGGCAGGCTCAGCCGTTGGTTTTATGTACCAGAATGGGAGGTTTTCAGGGAGGACAAAGATGGTCACGAGTTGGGAAGTATTGAACAGTATGTGCCATTTCCCTGGGGCCCTTTTGTCAGGTTCACGCGGTTGAATCAATGGATAGAATGTATGAACCTGTGGAAGAGCACCGTCGGGCTGCATTCAACGCTTTGATGGAAAGAAAATACGGCGCTGGTGCCCAGATCGGTTCTCAACCCCCGACTCTTTTCGGAACACCAAGGGAGAGCTTTACTGAACAAATGGATTCGACGCAAGAGGGTGCGGCTGGGGTTCTGACACTCCCTCCGGACACCGATCAAGAAACTCTTGTGTTGCTTCAGAAAGTCGCCGAACTCATGCACAAGGCGAAAGCAACAAAGAATGTGGAAGTCCCAAACGAACCTTGTGCCCTGTCTTCTACCCAAACACAACAAGCTGATCCATCCAGGATCGACGTCAGTTCGTTCTCGCAGTATTCGATTCACCCCGACTCGCCCGAACATTCCGATCATAATTCTGTGTTAGACACCACTCCTTCTAAAACAAAGGAACTCCCCTCTCCGTCGTTACAACCGTCACGAAAAACCCGGCCGTTCAGGACATCAGCTCACAGTCATGGAGAGACCATCTGGATGACCACAACTTCATACGAAGACCTTCCCAATCCCCCAGAACCCGTTCCAGAGGACGAACCAGGTGTTCTATACATCCATAGGAACCTGACGGATAATATGTTGCAGGTTTGGCTCTTACGAGACGAGAAGCAGTGGGCTGCCATACAGCTCGGTGTAAAGACCCAGCATCCGACATTTAAAGACAGATACCTGGCTGTTCGGTTGGATGGGACTCCAAGTTGGATAACTCTTGCCTCCTGGTACACCGCGAAGAAGCGGGTAAATAGTTGATAGGTTGCCGTTGTATTGTTGCGCGTAGTATGCTCAGGTTTGTGGTAGCCATCCGACCGCTCTCAGTGGCCTTTCTGCTTGCAATTTGCACATCATGTGGTTGCTACTTTCCACCTCCCACGACGCGATCTTCAAATTCACCCTACTCCGTCCATGACAATTATCTAACTAGTACCGTGTCGCTCGGGCACAAAGGGCTGTCTTCCGGGCGGGCCATTTCAGAGCGTCAAGCATTGGATGGCTCAGGATGGACATTCCAGTAATAGACTTGAGGATAGATAAAAGGTCCTGAGATATGCGTTTGGTTCTATCAGGACTCGAGATCCTCTTCTTCCCCCACTTCCAACCGACGCTAATCTTTAACGGGAAACTCTACACTCTCGAACGACGATACCTCCGCGACGCTATATCCCACGGATTTCTGACAAAGCCTTTGATCAGGGTATGGACAATGCGCTTTCCGAGGCACATCCGGTAAGATTATATTACCCCCGGCATCCACACTGTAAAGTGAAGGTGAGTCCGACCCTCCTGCAAATTGAACGAAGAAGGGAGAGGGACAATGGTCGTAGCTACTACAACCAGCAACCTGCCAAACTGTCGAATGACCCGAATGCACTCCCTGGAAGGTATGCCCACTGGTTACAATGTATTTATCTAACGGCTACGCGTTCAATCCAGGCGGACCGCATCTCCCTTCGGCTCTGTTGCTCGATATATTAGAGAAGCTTTGACCCTGATTCCGTACCTAGGCTTCTTCACTCCCGAGGAGCCTAAGCCTGAGGAGCGACCCGTATGTGTTATTCATCTTTGACCGACTCAGTTCGGTTTCATTGCCAGTCATAGGATTCGGCTCCAAATGCTTATCCACCTTACTCTACAAGAGAGTTCCTTATCTACAAGTTTCAGAAGAAGTCCGGATGCCAGGTATACTACCTCGACGTTTATCCCCGCCCCTCGCTGTTCACCCACCCCTTGCCATCCTCTTTGACATCTCCTGTCCAAAGTTTGGCGACACTCGATGGATCCACCACGAAAGACCCTACACCTCCGCGTCGCGGGTTTTACCGTGTGGTACACAACAGAGTCTCTGTACAGGATCGAACACCCCCCACCGGTGGAAACAATAGGTGTGGATTTATCGAGGTGAGTGCGGTTTGGTCGTATACATTCCCAGAAACGAGAACTGGGCTGGGTTCTCATCGGTGCTATTTGAGATTGGTCAGTCGGGACCATAGACGTGAAGAAAAGCTGCGTGTCGCACAGAATTAGTGTGATTATGAATTCTTCTGTTATCTTGGCTCAGATTCTTGTACTTTCCCTACGATACACACTTTACCCAATTTACTTCTCAACAGCGTTCTCTATGACCCATTTTGCGATCCTATGACGAAGCCCCCTCTTTCCTAAGCTGGGAACTCCGGCCTGTCAGTGGGCGGCAGAAAAAAAAGGGAATGTGAGAACTTGTGAAACATGCCACAGAATATACACAAGCTCGGAAAATTGAACGAGAGTGCAAAGTCGATCTAACGACCCGGCTGATCATTTTGGAAGGTGTAGGCATTGCGGCCCGCACACGGCCCGGATGAGGAACCCTTCTCTTCGGAGATCGCGACTCTTGGGGGATGATATAGATCGTCGTCTCACTCCTAGATACCACACTTCGTCATGACGCTTGACCGATGCCAGTGTACCACGCGGTACGACTGTCCTCCATGCCTCCTCGGCCGTCAAACGGAAATGTCGATCCTCCTTTTCGTGGCTTACTTCGCTGGTAATGACCCGTCACAGGCGGTGTCTTCATCTCACTGATCAGGCATGACAATGGCATAACTGGCGCTACCTCCTGGTGTTCGCAGGTAGCACCACTCCGCTCTCCGCCGTCCATCCACTCCACCAGGTGAATGATCGTACCCTTTAGGTGCCGGCAGCGGGGTTACGTTGGAGTCGAAACCGAATGTCCTGGTCGCCGTATGCCATAAGCTACCGTTGAGGTCTGCTTGGTTTGTCCCCTTCTGCCACCTAGGACTCGACATGGACCCGTCGGTCATAGCTCAGCTAGTAAGAACGGGAGAGGATAAGTGAGTTAGTCTGTGGCATCATTACCTTCCGTCACTGACTCACTTCACTTGTGTACCCAGTATAATCAAGAAGGTGCATTTGCCCCGCTGGTGCGAGGCGGCCACTCTCACCTTCCATCCAGTATTGTTCAGTTTCTGTGGCAACTATTCTGATATACGACTACTTTCTCATCTTGGATGACGAGGTGAAATCCGCGTTTAAATCACTCCTGACGTTGATTCAGAGTATCGGCTTCAAACCAGATACGATATGCTTGGGGTAGGAAGAAGACTTGGAGTGAGTCTGTCGTTACTTTCGCTTACAACCACACCCGAGTGGCTTACGACCGCCTAGTATTCTATCTGTTCATCGTTGTATGTGGCCGCGGTCTGATCCCGTGGTCCGTGTGGATTCAGAATTTCCATCAGAATAGATACTCGCCTCTTGTCAACAAAACGTTGAGCATCATTGGTCTGTGACCTCACGCCAGATCTGGGAACACGCTGACTTATTCGGTCCCACAGCACATTACCTTTCAGTCGAGGTGCGATCATCCCCTCAACAAAACCCGGCTTGATCCTTGACGAGAACTACTTTGTTAGATGTGTGTTGACCGGAAATTTGGCTGCACACGGGTTGATCACTTCTACTAGGTGCAAGAGGGCTATTTGTGCCCGGTTATTTTTCTTTGTGTTGTTTTCGCTTTTTGCACAAATTTTTATCGGGATCAGGTACGCATCAAGTCCAAATACCCAATTACCTTCCAAACCCGAACATCATTCGCTAGGGCATATGCTCTCAGTAGGCTGAACCAGAAACTCTTATGGACGTTTTTAATCCTGGGAGTGGTACATGTGGGCCTAGGTGCAATAATCGTTTACGACGGTACTGACAGAGGTGCGTCGCGTGTCGCTTATTCCTCTAGCGATAGTTTCATACGAGGTACTCTAGTTGTGCACATCCCCAACATTCCCCTAGACCCTTTCAGGGTCTGTCTGTACGATCACAACAAAACCATTGGGATCACCTTCGAGATATCGATCCTCGTCTTCGGTACGCTCCTCATGGTACTCTCAAAGTACGAACCACACTCACAACGTCCGTTGTAGACACGATCGCGCTAGTTTCGATGGCGATTGAGGTCTCGAAATACGCCCGACATTATGCCCTCCCTTCGATGTTGCGCGCTGTCATTCGCGATATCACCGTTTACTTTTTCACAATATTCCTCTCTCACCTATTATTCGTCATAACAATACAAACAGCACGGGTATGGTTTCGGAGTTCATTCTTCTGACTATTATCCCTTTGTGGGTGACGCTGACCGATGATCTCCAAACTTTAGCCTGATTTAAAAATCCTCCCTGCAGTGTGAGAGTTCCTTCCGTCTTGGGTCAGTTATCTTCAACAACTCTTATTTACTCCATTTCCTAGTGGACTAGAAGTGTATGTGACACAGCACTTCCATATCACATCACAAAATCCATCGCTGACCCCTCGATCCGCGATCTAGTTTCATGCCGGTCATGATTTCGCGGCTCGTATTATCTCTGATGGAGGTGGCGGATAAGACTGAGAATATGAGCGAGGGGGGTTTTACGACTATGTCATTTTCCACCAGTTTCTCTGCTCGAGAAGCAGACCTGGACTTAGGCACACCCACCCTTCGCGTTCGTCGCAGGCCAGCGAATACCGACCCAGACGCTGAATAGATCTTATTGCATTTCAAGACTGGACTTGG
The DNA here is from genome assembly GCA_014904855.1 of Thelephora ganbajun. Classification (NCBI taxonomy): domain Eukaryota; kingdom Fungi; phylum Basidiomycota; class Agaricomycetes; order Thelephorales; family Thelephoraceae; genus Thelephora; species Thelephora ganbajun. Next base: position 50,058 of record MU118010.1, read on the forward strand.
AGTTCACCTGATTCTCCCAGTTAGACGGAACCCCATATTCTCCGGGATCACCCAGGAGTCAGTTTTCTTGTTACAACACTTCTCTGGAGGTCAACAGCTCACACTCGCTTCGTGACGGTGCGTCCCGTGCTGGGATCTTCGGGCTGTTCCTCTCAAGGCAAAAGCCTACCAATTCAACGCATACGCGTGTCGTGATATCTTATTCCTGTCTCGAGCGGGGCTCCAGTCCCACTGTCCCTCCATTGCATTCCCCAAGACCGACAAGCAACTGGAAGGGGCTCGACCTGTGGTACCTCGACCTATGTTGTACCAAAAGAGATGGCCCATGCCACACAATACAGCGAGAACGTCGCAATTTTGGGCGGGACACCATATCGAAGACAAACAACTCCTATCCTGCACAAGCGGTCATGACGCTTGCAAGGTCTCACGGAATTTGAGAGATCCTGATCCAATTAGCCCAGCCCCGTCATGAGGGGGATCCATAACCCGGTGGACCCTTGCCTCGTGAAACATTCGTGGATCTCGTCCCGATCCGGTACGTTGAATGAAAAGTCTGCGTTACGTTGGGCGTCGGCCGGCGACCAGCGACTGGACGGATCAGTGTTGTTAGACGGTATTCCCACCAAAAGCGGTCTACTGCTGCTCCTGGTTGGGCTTAAACTTGGTCTCAGTACGCTGTTCCTTGGTATACGCACGTTCTGATTCTTTCCCGCTCTCCAACATGGGGCGGATTTTAAGGTGGGAGTCCGGCAAGGCCAACCGCTGTCTGATCGTGGTCGGTAGGAAACTCGAGATCACGAGCACCAGCTCCCAAATATAACGTCCAGGACCATAGTACAGGGCAAAACGCGATGTTTGTTATTGACACGTACGATGCTAGGCTTCAAGAAAAAGGAGCAAGACGACTAGATACCGAAATCCAAAGTCAAATGCGGACGTGAAAGCGACATAGGAATAAACACGATAGAGTAGAGAAGGAGGAAGGAAGGGTGGGTTTACCTAGGGACTCATTTCGTCATCCTCCGCAAGGACCTCCTGCACAAATTCCTTAGCGATCGACAAAAGTTCGCTGATAAGAATAGTCCTGTCCCATTCCGTGCGGTGGCGCCAGACGGCAGCGAGACAAGTGGAGCGCAATTGCTCCAGCTCTTCGATATTGAGTCCCGCCGTAGATACGCGCAAGTAGTCTTTGAGTTGCTCCATCCCGTATTCATCAATATGGAAGTCCGGTGACGGCGTTGGCGTTCGGACAACTTCCATAGGCTCGGGGATAGGTGGTTCCGTGGACTGTTCGCCTTCAGGGTGCGGAATATTCTGTTGCTCCTCTGACCCCACTCCATCCGGCTGCCGGTCTACGGAACCTGGGGCAGGGACTACGGGAACCTCCTGCTGAGGCTGCTGGGCAGCGACGACAAAAGGATTTGGGCTCTCAAATCGCCGCTGGGTCGGGAATGTGGGAGTAGATGACAAAGTGGACGGCGGGGGTGGAGTTGCACCGTTTTGAGCTGAGGTGGAGGGAGTTCGGTTCAGATGAAATCCAACCCCATCAAACATCGGCGCCGGATTCAACAGTGAAGGATCAAAGCCACCCGTTCGCCGAGGGGAGGGATGCATCAACTGGGTGTCATGCTGAGGTGGTTGTAACGTCCCATCATGAATAGGGGTCGTGCTCTTGGTAGGCAGAATGGGGAGAAGGGGTTGTGGAGTGTGCTGTCCGTCTTCACTCGCAACACGCGACCTCTTCGATGATCTGCCTTCCCCAGCTTCCTCGGAAGACTGACGACCGTCGGTAACATTCCCTTCCACGGAACGGCCCCTCTTCAAGCGCCTCTCTAGTTGCAGGGGGTCGGTGATAGCGACCTCAGGCTCCTGGCCACTGTTCCTACCACTGCGCCTTGTCCCAGGAGCGTAAGGATTGTTCGGGTCAACAGTTTCGGTCGTTTGTGTTTCCTTCTCCCTCTCCGCCTTCTCCTTCTCCCGCTGTTTCCTCCTATCATCCCTCCTCTTGCGTTCTCTGACAGCCATCCGTTCGCATTCCAATCGGAAGGTTTGATCAAATTCGTTCAAGCTGACTTCCGTCGCAGTCAACATGGCCTGGGCCTTGTGTAGTCGCTCGAGATCATCAATGGCGCAGACTTCAGCATTGTGCACAATTTTCCGGATGTCGTGGAGGAAGTTGAGCGGGGTGAGATACTTGTTTCGATATAGCTCGACGTGTACGCGTTCCAAGTCCATATCGTAGAGGTGGGGCTTGCGGGGGGGAGGCTGGGGTTGTCCGACGACAACGGGTTCTTGTCCCTCAACTACGTGGCCGTTGACCTGCGGAGGGTTGGTTGGAACCACCTGCTGCATCTGCTGCTGGTGTTGTTCAATGATCTCAACAGTACCATCAGGTCCGGCTTGCACCTCCACAGTGTCTATCTGGGTGGTGATAGTCTGGACCTGTGGATTAGTAGGCTGCTCCCCGGGTGGTTGGGGTCGTTCATTTTGCCCATCGAGGTCATATTCATCCTACAGATCACGTTAGTACCAGCTCGGGATATAGGAGGCGATCTGAACGTACAGCGGCCCTCTTGGTGAACCTCTTGAACTTCCTCTTCAACTCCGTAAGGATCGGTCCTAATCGCCACTTCAACAGCGTGATCACCCTCCGGTCATTCTCTTCCTGTACGGCCAATTCCGCCTCGGTCGGTTGCCTAGGCTCGACTGGAGGTGCGATAGGGAGTTCCTCCAGCACCCTTCGCCTGCGCTTGGTGCCGTCAGGGAATTGATTAGGTGGTCGACGCGCGTCAGCAAGGACAGAAGCAAAGAATTCGTCGCGTTGTTCGATGGAGGGTTTCATGATTTCGACCCGGTTATCCTTCGTCGGACCAAACCAGGCGCGAACATCACGAGGAAGACTCTTGAACGGTCCATCTACCACGGCGAGAAGTAATATGGGGTCGGAAGGAGAAAGAGTGTCGAGCATGGCCCTAACGGTGGACCTCGATGTTTCCGAGACCGTAGTACACCAACCCACAAGCGAAGGAATGTGTATCACCGAGGGCTGGTGGCGCTTAGCCTCGACGAAAAGTTGAACGATGCCTGCTTCCACGGTCTACAAATGTTCAGCCACTGGGTAGAACTACAGAAGAGTGCATTACATACCCTGGCCGAGTCGCCCAACAAACTGCCTAGGTCGAGCGTCTGAACGTGATATCCCTCCAGGTGATGGAGGATAGCGGCAGCGACAAAGGTTTGTCCCATCCCAGGAGATCCATAAAGTACGACCCGAGGTCGATATATTCGCAGTTTCTCCATCGCTGTAAAGGAATGTATCGGTCACGAGCAGAACGAAGTTGGCTCATGAACACTGACTCTGCAACATCATCTCTCGGTCAAATGCTCCTTCCTCACCAACGTCATCCTCCCACTCCGCCTCCTCCAATGCCGTCCTCTTCTTGCTGATAGGCATTACCCTAGCTACCACCTCCTTCACAACCTCCAACACAGGGGAGAGCAATGGAACGAGCTGTGAAGGTAAAGACGAAGCCGCAGAGGAGGCTGACCGAGCCGAAGAAGGCACCAACTCTATCGAACCACGTTCAGTGACGCCTGAGTTCAATGTCGAACGGAGAAGCACTTACTCTTAACTGAAATCATGAAATCTCGTAACTGAACGTCAATAGTTTCCGGTTTCAGAAGCAGCCGATCTGTGGACTTGTATATCTGTGGGTACCTTCGTTGAACGGCATTGAGAGCTGCTTCGGTACACAACGCCTAGGTAACGGGAGAAGATGTGAATATACGGCCTACCCCAGGTACAAAATGAAAGGCAGACCCTCAAGTCGGCGCCACCATAGCCTTTAGTTAGTTTGGCCAACCCTTTCACACGACTCTCTCCTTCCTCTCCCTCCCAACCTTGCCACTTCCTCGTAATGATCCTTAAAATCTTTTCCCTGGCTTCCAGCCCAGGTAAGGGGAAGTAGAATTCTCTGTCGAATCGGCCAGGACGCCTCAAGGCAGGATCGACAGCGTCAGGTCGATTAGTTGCACCAATCACGACTACCTGCCCTCGGCCGTCCATGCCGTCCATCAGAGCAAGAAGCGTTGAAACGATGGACGCATGAATCTGATCTTGCTTGGAGGAACGGACGGGTGCAAGACCATCAATTTCATCGAAAAATATGATACTAGGTTGGCAGTTTCGAGCTTCCTCAAACAACAAGCGAAGCTGTCGCTCGGCTTCGCCGACCCATTTAGACAAACAATCGGCTCCCTTGCGCATGAAGAAGGCTGAAAACGGGGGGGGAGGGGTTAGGAGTCTTGGTGAGTAAGAGGCGAGTTGAGACCCACAAATCCCTTTCCCGTTCGAACGGCAGCTCGCGGCGAGTGCACGAGCGAGGAGAGTTTTGCCCGTTCCGGGCGGTCCATGGAACAACACACCTCGTGGTGGAACCAAATTGAACCTTTGGAAGACTTCGGGATAAAGGAGTGGGAGTAGCGTCATCTCCTTCAATGCATTGATATCTTGGGATGGTTTAGTGGGGACATACGGCGCAGACAGTCAACTCACGGTCGTCAAGACCACCAACTTCTTCGAAAGTGACATTCTGATTCACACCAAGGGGATCGGCATCTGCAAGAACTGAACGGGAGGTGAGCCTCAAAGTCAATATGGCATCTAGATCGGGAGAGGACGTACTAGCATTTCCAACTTTACCGAGATTGGAGGGACCGCCTGACCCCATGTCACCAGCCAGTAGACCATTCGGCCCGCTTCCGCCAGCAAAGAGCCCCCCTGATCCTGAGGCCGCGGCAGCAAACCCCCTGTTGCGTGGATTTCGAGATGGATCATCGGAGTCCTGGGAGCCAGAGTTAATGAGAGACGATGGAATCCTGATGTGAGGAGAGACGTGCCGAATCGTCTCCTAGGCCCATCCATTGGCCAAGCTGAGCACCAGTAGCACTCCAACCGGGACCTTTGAATTTGTTACCGCCAGAACGCCCCTTGCCGCGAGGAGATTTCTTCGTTGGCTGGGCTTGAGTGGACGTTATATTGTCCAACATGGTGACAAGGTCGTAGTTCTTCTTCGCGCGTGTGCGTAAGCCGTATCCGCCACGTTCTTGCTCTTGTTCTTCTTCGGGCTCCTCCGGTCCTGGTTCTGGCTCGGGAGAAGTAACGACGTTGTCGAAGGAGATGTCGTGTTCGCCGGACTCTGACGAAGAGTTATTGACATAGACGTCTTCGTCATCCCTGTTCCGAGCTGATTTCTTCGCCCTGCGAGCTGACTTGCTCCGTCCTGGTTTTGAGCTGGGCTTGGTACGCCCACTACGACCCTGAGTCTGAGGACCACTGGCGGTAGGGTGTCGTCTGAGCCGGGAACGTGTGCGGATTCCAACATCTTCCTCATCTTCCTCACTGTCAATGAAACCTTTGAGGTTTCCTGCAGCGCGGGCACGGGTGTGGTAACGGGGGACCTCTCCATAACCACCGTCATCATCTTCGGGCTCCGCCTTGGGGGCTGGTGTCGGGACTTCCATGTCCAACTCTCCCTCAGCATCGACATCCTCTGATTCCGGCTCGGCGTAGGTTTTTTGGATATACCGCCTGCCCCTCAAGCTGCTCGTATACTGGACCTTTGGTGAGGGAGGTTTGATGGGCTGTGCCTCTTCGGTGTCCATGTGGTCTTCGCCGTCGCTTTCGCGATATTCGGATCCCGATTTGTCGAAGTCGACGATGGGGTGTGCTCTGGTGCTGCGTGTCATGGGAGGGAGTTTGATCTTGAATGAATTCGGAGAGTGGGTAGATGGTTGTTGGACGGAGTGGTTGAAAGGGTTCTGGTCGGACTGGTCAGGCTGTGGCCCGTGGTAGTGGAATGACTCGAAGGGATCTGAAGGGAAAGATGGTTGCATGAGAGATGGGCAAGGCGAGTCGCGTCAGGTCAAAACGACGCCCTAATAAAAGGCAATGTCGCGAGACAAAGACGTCGACTCAAAAGTCACTACCGCCGCTCCCAGTGGAACTCCGTCGGCCGATGTGGTTGACGTCGTTGCCGACGGCGGAAAGGATGAGGAAAACGTCGAGAGGGAGGAAGAGGAAGAGGAAGAAACAAGGGAGAGAGGGTTCTCAGCTGGTCGGAGGGTCAGTTCGGCAAGGTGGTCACGATCTCCTTTTTAGGAAAGTCTCCAAACTCTTGCTTGGTCAACGCGCGGCCTCTCTCCTCCGTCAAAAACCAAACAGACGACGGGAGTCAGGGTCGTTCTGTCCTCAAATCTGCGTCCTTGTCTTCTCCCAAAGACCGGGGAGAGGTCGAGGCTGAGACATTCGGGAAATTCTGCGGATTTTTTCAACTTTCGGAAAGAAAAAACCACAGGTGTTTGATAGATTCATCGCGGGTTCGTGTTGGGTGAGGATGGCGGAGGAGAGAAAGGAATTTCCGGCGACGCCGTCCTGTTCCTCGTCGTTGTGCCTCCTGCCTATCAGCCACATGTTCGGCATCGCCCGATCACAGCCAATGCGGCATCTGGCCGGGTCTTCAATTATGACCACTTCCTTCGACCTCTGTAGTTGAATGTATCTCGTGTTTTATCGATTATCTTTTGGGGAGACAAGAGTTGTAGAATCAACCTGTGGTGTCTTGATGCCTAGGCGAAGCGGGCTCTTGAGGTTTCAACGTCAGGTGAACTATAAACTCTGCGGGATTTCTATCTTTGCCTTGTCGGTCTCATCAACACTGATACTACCGCTTCAAGGCGTTTGTTTTGCCCACAATCTTTCCTCGCCTGTACTCGAGGTAAACTCGCAACCAAAGACATTTGTTGCCCTCACGGATCATAAATCGGATCAATCTTGAGTCGGGGCTCACGTGCTCTCACACAACATCGAAATCCTCTAACCGAGAAAAAAAACTCGCCGCAACACATGATTGTGTCCTTTGCCCAAGGACGGAACTCAGCGGATCCCTGATGCTCCGTGAAGGAGAATGCTGATGCAGATATACAAGGAAAAGGTAGAAAACGGGGGGATGAGAAAATGAAGAGGTAAAGCTGTACAACAAATATGCATATGATTACTTGATACGCGTGAGGGGTGTGAAGGAAAAAGGGGGGCTAAGAACAAGAGCCAGAAGTGAGGAGAAACAGGTTTAGGGCGGAAATCGTTGAGGGAAAATACTTGAACATTGACTATTGACTGATATGAGGACGTTTGGCGGATGATCGACGATGGGAGAGGATGATAAGAGAGAGAGGGAGAAGGGAGAAAGTGAATTATGTTTGATTACCAGAAAGAAAATTTCGTCACGATTTAGGCGCGTCGCAAATCGTACATTTCTCCGTCGCAGTCGTGGGGTTCATCAAAGCACAAGTCTTGCACTTCCACTCTCCACTTTCCGAGGGTGGCTTCAGCCCAGCCGCACCCCAGTTGAACCCTCCTCCGGTACCGGTCGGCGTCGTCGTGGCTGTCGAATGCACTGGGCCAGACCCAGTGAAGCTTGGATTGAATACAAGCCCGACCGGCCTGGGCACTCCAAATGAGAACCCCGACGAGGGGCTAGACGTCAACGAAGTTAAGTTGGACGCGCCAAATAGGAGCGGTCCTGAAGGAGGAGTGGGCATAGTGAAGGCATTCCCTGAACCGGAGCCAGAGGAAGATACGCCTGGCCCGGGAGCATCGCAGACAGCGCACTTCTCCTTAGCCGACGCTGGGTTCATCAAAGCACAGGTACCGCATTTCCACTCATCCGTGTTTGTCGTAGGAGGCTTTAGCCCAGCCGCACCCCAATTGAATCCTCCAGGACCCGAACTGGTGGAAGTCGTCGTCGTAGAAGCGCCTCCCGAGCCGAAGGCGAGGGGGGTTGAAGGTGGCTTTGGCATGGAAAATGATAGGGCAGCAGTGGACTTTTCGGCTCCAGGTTTTCGCGCATCGCACACTGTACACTTCTCTGTAGCAGATGTAGGGTTCACCAAGTCACAAGTTCCACACTTCCAACCTTCTGTGTTTGTTGTTGGAGGTTCCATCCCGACCGCACCCCAATTGAACCCTCCAGATCTAGAACTCGTGGTGGCGGTGGCAGCTGTCGTGTTCACAGTAGTTGCACTGGTGCCGAATAAGAGCGGGGTGGAGGGAGGCTTGGGCATAGAAAAGGAAGACGATGCGACAGGCTTGGCAGCTCTGGGCTTGGGGGTATCGCAGGCAGTACACTTCTCAGTCGCAGAGGCAGGGTTCATCGAATCACAGGTTCCGCACTTCCAGCAATCATCCTGCCTCGGAGGATTCAAACCTGCGGCACCCCAGTTAAACCCTCCGTTCGTAGTCGGAGCAGTGGTTGTCGTGGAGGAGGGGGTAGATGTCGAGTTGGAGGTGGGAAGGGTAGCGATACCAGTGCTACAACCGACCTTATTGAGGTTGGGTGGTCCTGCAGAAGTCGAGGAAAGACTCCATGCATCGTCCATGGGAATATCATCATCAGCAAACCCCCGCACCTCCTTCTCCGCCCTCAGTTCCCCAGAACTCCTCTCCTCCCTAATCGTCCTCCTGGGAAGAGTGAACGTCTCGGTAGGGATGTCAAAAATGACGATCGAGAGGACCTCGGCTTTGGCATCCTTAGGAGAGGTAGCAGCAGTCGGGGACACCGAAGACGCAGAGGAAGCGGTCTCGTCCCTATCGGCCTTGATACTGAACCGCAGTTTAGAGGGTTCCTTGGGAGCAGACGACTTGAGACCAAAGAAGGACCTTCCGCTGGTGGTCGGAGAGATCATCGGCGCAGATGACGAGGCACCATTGAGACCAGAGGTTTGTAACTGAGGCGTGTCGCCGGGCTCAGTGATTTCCGAGGGACGGAGAAACGGCTGCGAAGGCTGCTGAAGATCGTCGATCTCGGCGATCATTGGCTCAGCAGGAGTTGGGACCTTCTTTTGCTTCTTCGGTGATGGAAGCTCCTCTTCATCCTCAATCTCTTCAATGGTAATGGTCTTGGATCCATTGAGGGTGGTAGATAATCCGTTCTGGAAGGAGGGGAATGGCGATTGCTTTGGTGGCGGGCTGGGAGACTGCGAGGGGAAGTCGACAGAGCTCATCTCAGGGGACCCGTTAGTAGAGGCAGACAAGTGGGTAGGCGGCCGCGACCTTTTGCTTCCCTAATCGCGTTAACCCAGCTCGTTAGCTCCCAGGTACAGGCACACATCAAAACATCAAACACACTTTTGGTAGCGAGGCCTCGATAATCGCTTGCATTGACACTTCAGGTTGCTTCTTCTCTCTCTCTTCCGTCGAAGGCTGCTTAGATGCAGCCCTGGACTTACGAATAGGCTTCTTCACCGGGGGCTTCACAGTCTTCACCGGACTGGCGGTTTGGTAGGGATTGGCGATGTCTGGCTTTTTAGCAGGAGTTGCCTCACGAATGAGTTCCGTCATGAAGACAGCAGCCCTTGATGGTTTGGGGGCAGAGGCAGGGGAGGAATTGGGGGATGGGAGATCGTCCTGGCTCCAAGCTTGTCGAAGAGGAGAGGAAACAGCAGGGGTAGTCGTCTTGTTCAGCCTCGGGGTGGAAGTGTTAACGCCATTCGGGGGCAGCTTTGACTGTGGGAGCCCATTTGTTGCCGTATCCTTCACGTTAGGCGCACTGGTGCTCGAAGTGGTAGAGGGACCAGCGGTAGTTGGTTCAGCGGACGACTGACGACTAGCAGACGTCTTTTGTGGGGATAAAGCTTCCGCATCCTGGCCCACACGTCTCCTCTTCGAATCGCTCTTCACCGCCTCCGCAGACGGAAGTTTGATCTTATTTCCAGAGCTAGGTGATCCGAACGCAGGCGAGTGATACCGGTTGCGGCGTGCACTTCCAGCACCTTGCCACTTGTACGCTCCATTCGGGTTTTTTGACAACGTCCTAGTTGGCGTTTTTGGCGTGGCTGTCGTAGTAGAAGACATGGTAGACGAGGAAGCAGTAGGAAATAACGAGCTGGTGGCTGGAGAACCTGCACGTGATGGACTTTTCGAAAAACGGAATGGTTGCTGGATGTCATCTGGACGTTGTGGAATTAGTAACTTGAGTCTTGGCAAAAGCGCTAGACGTAAAAAGGCATGCGTACCATCGATACTGTCAATACTGTCCTGAAGCATGGATACTAGGCCAGCGATCTCGACCTGATTGAGCGGCCTACCTCCACTCTGTTCGAGGTAGGTCTTGACTGCGTCAACGTTTTTGAGCGGCGAGGTGGAAGATTCGGGTAAAGTCGTGAGTTGTGAAAAGGAAGGACCGGGGGGTGGGCTTGGACCATTGGTAAAGAAGTTTGGTGGTCGGGCCGCTGGGGGTGGCTGGGCCGGCTGGGTCTGAGATCCAAACACGTCGTGAGAGGACTGCTAAAAACGTCAAAAAAATCAGAAGATATATCCCGAATAAACACGAAGGCCTAGACGAACGGATGACTGATTTGTGTCCAGTTCATCTTGCGAGGTTTCCTCTTCAGTTTCTTCCTCAGGCTCCTCCGAGTGTCTTAACCGAAGAGGGTTGAAATATCTGAGAAACCCAGCGAGGCTCCATCCGGACTGGAAATCGGAAGTCAGCAACGAGAAAGGGGAGAGGGGGAAGGAGAAGAGCTACGAACAGATTTCTCGGATTGTTGGGATTGTTTCGCGTTTCGCGTCTTCTGGGAGTATGGTGAAGCATGTTGGACGCGGGCGAGACGACGGTCGGCTCGTCTGTCGGCAGTCATGGTCGCAGCCAACGACTGTCGGGATGGCTTGGTCGTCAGTGCCGGCGTCGAGCGAGCGTCGGTGGTATCGGTGGTTCGGTGTCGGTTTGAAGGGAGAATAAAGGAATTCTACCCGGGTGGTACTGGGCGTTCGTCACAACCTCGGTCACACACGTCTCCCTTTCCACCCGCGGCCTCAGCTATGTCACCGCAGAAAGTGGTCTCTACCCCGTACAAGCTCATCGATGCCGACCCCCATGCCACTCGCGTCATTTCATACATGAGGCCCTCTGACTTCGCCGTCTGGGGTGGTGCAACCGCCGCCGGTCCCGGCGCTCTCTACCTCTGGGGTGAATATTTCGAGATCACCCGACACACCGACAGAAATACTGACCGCCGTTTCGTGGGTTATTAGACCTCGCCGACCCCTCTAAGGCGCCGCTGAGGCCTGCTTTGCGCGTTACCGGAGTTCTTGGCTTTATTGGCGGGTTTTTCCTCGCGTACCAGAGGTCGAGTTGTGCGTCTATATCATCTTTAATCCACCACGTCTCAGCCTCTTGAACCTTTTCTATTTCCAGTCCGATTCTGGGGATGGACAGAAAACGAGCGTGAAGCTGCAATGGATCTGACCGAGCTCCGTGCTAGGGCTCAGAACGGCTTGCCTTTGTATGGCAAGTCTGACCAGCCCGAATGGGTTCAGAAAGCTGCGCACAGCAACTCTGCCTTCTCTCAACTTAAACTCCGTGAGTTTGTCCGCTTGACCATCCAGGATATGTACTCATTCTACGTTGATTTCCGCAGAGGCATTCCCCATGTTCGTTCCCATCCAATAACCCCTTGAGAATTTTCACTAACCGGCACCCCAGGTTCAACCTCGTCAACCACCCATATCACGGTACAGACGAGTCTCAGTACAAGGAATAAATACATTGGCAGAGCGCTACATAGTGCATACCTCTATACTCGGCCTCGTTTCCGTCTGTGTTGTTCCTCCGCATCCACGCTCGACTGCTCGCTGCTCTCCACCAACTTGTGAACAACGCTTTGCCACATTGTGTCGTTGATTGCCTTAGCTTTTCCCAGTTGCTCTTTGAGCTTGGTTACCTCCACTTCCAACTCTTGCACCCTAGCATTTGTCGAGAGTGGTGCACCTTCTGACTCTGTATTCTGACCGTGGACGAAGAAAGCGTAACCTTCGAGAAGTTCCTCTCCTGAGTATTCGAGATTGTGTGGCTGTGTACAGAACATGATGAGATCTCTGTGCATCCGTGGGCCTACGTCACATACACTCGGCACGGCAGGCAGCATGATCGTCACCTCATGGGCGTCCCTTGGCTTTGTATCCTTTATTCGCTGGAAAGGTTGGATCGGTCTGACGGGAATGACATCCTTCGTGTCTGTCGCCCCGTTCACGTGAAGGTTCAAACTGACGTGACCGACCAGATCTATTGGCTTGAGGATTGACCGTAGGAATGTAATCGCGCTTCCCTTGTGAGATGAGATTGTCCGAAGCATTTGGTGTGAAGCAACGTCATATAAGTGAACCAGTCCACCTTCGGTACCAACGAGAAGGGAAGAACCTGTCAGTGAAATTGTCATAGCCGTTACCGGTTCGCTGTGAGGGGGACGTGTTTGTTCAACAGTCGTAGATACACATTGTACCCTGGGACTTACCCCACCGGAATCAATCTCTTTTTAGTTGGTCCAGTAGAACTAGACTCGTCCCCGATACGTATTGGGTCTACCGCACCCCCTCCTCCGACGGCCACTGCGAACTTGTCCTCCCGCCGAGAGAACAAGTTCACTTGATGAATGAACCCATCAACCGAGGCGGCAAAAAATATTCGCTCGGCCGCATCCCATGTTATCGTTGCAATCGCTCTCGGGAACTGAAATGTCGAAAGGAGTGTTTGGGTCAAGAGATCCCAGATTTTGACCGAATGGTCGAGAGACGACGTTAAAATTCGATTCGTTGGAAAAGTGCCAAAGGAGCACAAAATGTCTGTAATGGGTAAAGTATGGTCCGAGAGCGTGCAATACGGGGTCACGAGTTCGTTTTGGAGGTCGTTGTCGACGAGCCTACGAGAAAATGGTAAAAACGGGTTGTGTTGTTACGATCATAGGGGTGTACCTTGCCACGGACCACACGGATACTGATGAGTCGTCGCTTCCGGAGATCAAGGCTGCACCGTCAGGGGTGAAGCGCAAGACGTTGACCTGTCGGTAATGGGCCTCCCAGGCGTTGAAGAGTATTCCAGAAGAAGTCTGGGTTGTCAATGTAGACAAGGTCGCAACAAAAAATGATTGATACATACCTCCCAGAGATATATCCTCCCTTGACTGGTTCCACTCGCGCAATACGCTCCCCGAGGATCAACAGCAATGCATGATAGCCTTTCTGAGAGAACAATCTTGAGAGCTACTTGGTCCTACTTCGCCTGCATTAGCCAATCCCGCTGACTCAGGCCCCTACCGGTGCACCTTTTGGTAGTTGTAAACGTTCAAGATTGACTTGTCTTGCTGAGCCGACAGGATGAATCCCCCTTGACCACCCTTGGTTTCCACGAGATCAGTACCATGTGTCCGTGCATTAGCTTGTTTGAAAGTCGCGAGTGTAGCACCAGTGCGAATATCGTGGAATGTTATCGAGCCGACGGAAGTGGAGGGCGACGAACAGCAGACGATTGTTTCCTGTACCTGCTGGGTCTGCATTTTTCAAAAGTCGGTCCGGAGCTGTGATGATCCTTGATCATGTTCAATTGTTTGGTGTTGTTTGGATGGCGTCAAGTTCAGCTTGTGCAGCACCACTTGTAACTCTTCAGGGACTTGGGCGATTCGGCACGAGATTTCTAGACTTGTTTATGAGTGGTTACCGGTTACCAGAGGAAAACGTTTCTGTCTATTTCTCTCGGTAATTTTCAATGGTGGCGGGGGCGGTCTCCGCCACTGGTGCCGGGGTATTAAGACCTTGAATTAGCGCTAAACCTTGCGCCTAATCTACGACCATCTCAAGATCTGCTACTTTCACTCCTGAGGTTGTGCTGCAGTATGGTCATGAAATTCTTGATGCTCTCCGCGAATTTTGGAAAAGAAATTCATGGCGGTGACATCCAAGATCGAAGGCAGTTCTTGGCTCTTAGTCGTCGCTAAACGAACCCAGGCCATTATTCTCTTCTTTCCCTAACATCGTATACCCCTCCCCCGCCATGGCAGTCAAGTGGCAAGCACGCACCCTTGTCTTCCTTTCGCTCATTTTCAACGCTCTTGCCGTCACCCGCTACATCTCCGTGGGTCAAGAGACCCTCTTCGGTATCGAGCCCTCTACCAGAGACATATCGCACCCCCTGCAACTTACTGGAAACGATTAGGTAAGAACAACACACCTAAATCATAGACGGAAATCGAAAGAAATCTCGCAGATGTGATTTGAAACGGACAACTCAACAGAGAAACCAAGGAAAGCACCACGGTGGCGTATAGAAAGACCAGGAATGTTTCCATTGACGAGCTCGACGGTGAAACGGGTGTTTCAAATCCGGCGGTCGTCTCCAAGGCGAATTGAACGTCGTGAGCGTCCCTTGCGATGCTGCAACACACACTTGCACTATCACTGTTCCCGCTTCTCGCTTTGCCCTCGTATTTTTGAACGAAAAGGCCTATACGGGCTTTACTCCCTCAGGTGAAACTGTTACGTTCGCCGCCACCGCTTATACCAAATCCATCAACACTACTATCGATCTCCAGGTATTGCAAACCTCCAATGGCCATAGTGGAAAGGACCACGTGAACATACGCAGCACGAGTAAAGGAAGTAGTCTAAGTAGTTCTACTACGTTGAGGGAGGGATTAGTGAATATTTTGTTGACCGGTCTTGGAGTTGGCCTCGGAGTTGCTCTCTTTGCGCTGCTGTAAATTTCTTGCTTTGCGGGCGATTTCTAGGAAGAGGTTGTTTTATAGATTCTCGTTGCCTTAAACTACAATCGCATGGTGGATCCACGTGGTTTAGATATCTGAGGTCCCCTGGGATGAGCGACCGTGAGACTACTTGTGATTTGACCTCATGAACTCGGGCCGGAATGTTCGTCCTGTCCATAATCAAGGTACGGCCAATCCCATTACTCCCCCTCGCCGTAGAGGTAGAGGAACACAATCCTAACTCATTCTCTCATTCACCCTCCCTTGGGTAGGATACCATCGCAGTAAAACCACACCAATTTGGCATCCCCGCAGCCCAGGCGCTCATTAACGAGATCAACACAATTTACGCCAACAAGGTTCTGCACGATGTCGGGTTATGCATCGCCGTGTTTGATCTGGCCGAGGTTGGAGAGGGGAAGGTGAGGTATGGGGATGGGTGTTTGTGGTATAAACGTGCGTTTTTCTGTGTACCCTCCCTTTGCTTAATGTTATCATCCCTCACATCGTTCTGGCGTTCTGGTTGGACCAACACTGCTCGCGTTTTTTTGGATAGTTACGTTCAGGATGGTTATTTTTCGACCGTTTGTTTCGGAGGTTATACTTGCCAAGGTCAAGTCTTCCGATGAGGACGGGATTAGACGTATGCTTGCCTTGCTTCTCACCCTACCCCAAACTTATCTCTGTCCCTCATAGTTTCGGTTGGGTTCTTTGATGATATGTACATTCCGTTGACCTACCTCCCCGAACCATCCGCCTTGTAAGTCCAACCTCCCGCTCCATTCTCCATCTCCTCTCTTTTTATAAGTCTCTTACGACCTGGCGCTGCCGTATCCTATCGCAGCGACCCGAATGAACGAGCGTACTTCTGGCTCCCCTCGGCCGCAGACAGCGGAACCAAACCAACGGTCCACGACATGCTTGATTCTCAAACCACCGAACGCATGTACATCGACGCAGGAGAGATCGTCCGCGTTCGAGTCGAGTCGGACGAGTTTTACGATCACGAGCCTGGGCCGCCACCTAAAGCCCTCGAAGGGGTTCTAGTCCTGAGGGAACAGAAGAAGGCTCCATATACTATTGTTGTGAGCCTGAAGGATCTGAATCGTTTTTTATGAGCTGATTTGACGGGTTCTCAACAGTGTTCTATCGCGGAGCAAGGACTTGGACCTGTGTCATGGTGGAAAAATGCGGAAATCGAGACGATGGATCAAAATTGAACGTGGTTCACATGTTCAGATTCCATTTCTCGCTCACGTGTCCGGTTGAAGGAGGACCTTTATTCCAGGTGGGTAGTTTACGGACGGAACGCTGAACTGGGAAAATCGCCGGAAAACACTGGCGGTCTCTCACTCACCACGCCCAAGTTTATCAAGGGCGGCGATTCCCTGCTCGAACCACTCCTCACGAGATATCCAAAACTCGTTCCTACTCTTCATAATATCAGCCAACACCGCTCCTCCCAAAAACACCATGTGCTTTCGTCGCGGAGGGTCTTCGATCCTGATCTTGAATTTCTGTGGAGGGTTCGTTCCAGTCAATGACCCTCAGAACTAGGTGAGATGTGAACGACAGAAAACCCACATTCAACCGTGTTGGGTCACCGTTGAGTACCCGCGTGAGGTACAACTGCTTCATCTCCTTTTCTAGACGGGAGGGTAACCCGGGGTACATACTTGAACCACCGGAGAGGACGACGTGTTTGTACAATTCCGCTCGGGTGTCGACCGCAGCGGATTGGATCGTAGAGAAGAGCATCTCTGTGTCGTGGGACGTTGGGGACCGTGCTAGAATGAAGGAAAGGGATTACTTACCGGCAACACCAGGTTGCTCGACGTCTATGAGATGTGGTTGGAACATGCACTCTGGCGCCTCGAACCGCTCCTGGCCGATCTTAATGACGCGACCATCGGGTAGCTACGCAGTCGGGTCAGTGAATTCGTTATTCGTGGTATTAGCTTGAAGAGTGGTACTGTATAGCTTTCCACAAGGACGGTTGTCTCTTCAGCAAGTCTCGTGTCAAGATCCAGGTCATAGCTGCAGAGACTTCTGTCATCGTAAGAGGGTTGCAAACACTCGACGATCCCTACCTGACATAACACAACTTCTCCTTGATTTCTCGTACTGTCTCGAAATCGGCAGTTCGGTTGAAAGCGTAACCTCGCATAAGTAGCAACTTGATAAGATAACGTGTGACATCACGACCGGCGATGTCGAGACGACGTGTGAGGTGGGGAAGCGCGAAACCATCGTATACGGGGACGATGTGCGTTACACCGTCCCCGGAATCCACGACAACACCAGTAGTAAGACCTGGCGAGACTCAGCACGACTGCGGATTCAGCTCAAGGAGAAGCTTGCCTTGTGCATATAATGTCAAGACCGCCTGAATAGCAACATAGACCCCGTCAAATCCGTAATCCTCGAACATGACCTGGCACATCCGCTGCCGATTGACTTTTGGGTTCATCGGTGGTTCGGTGAGTAACACTTTCCGACCTCTGGGATCGACCTTCAACTTTTCGTCAAAGGTGTAATCCCACAGCAGTTTCATATCCTCCCAGTTCCTGACGATTCCGTGCTCCATGGGCTGAGTTACCTGGAGGAAGTTTCGGTTTCCTGCGGCTTCGTCTCCGATCATGATATCCTTGATAATGGAGTTTGCGTTTACACGTTCTTCCGCACGCAAAATTGGTCGGCCCACGATAGAGGGAAAGACTGCTCGTATGCGACACGTTTGGGGCGTTTGGTGATCAGCCGATGTGCGTTACCATTCAGCGGGTAAGATCTGGGACGCGCACCATGTTCGGGAAAGTTAGAGCCTGCATATCCGACCTTGACGAACTGAAGGATGAGGTAAGGTTGAGAGTTTCCAGCCAAGGTCTGTGCAGGGACGTACGCCCGTTCCGTTGTCGACGACGATGGGGACGCTTGTGTCCATGATGTTATGCGAGAGCGCAGAGGGAGGAGCGTGACAGATTGAGACTGAGGGTCACATATGGTCACATGTCACCTATCTCTCGCGGCCGCTCCGTCATCTCTCTCGATCGTGTTCCGCCTTCTCCAGACCCCATCCTCCGCTTTTGTGTCGACAAGATATGGCTCGGGGTGTCGAGGTCGTTGCGCCGTTACCCAAAGTCTCTTTTGTGAAGATTGACGATGATGCACTCTCGAAACCCGCAGGAGTAGCAGACAATACGGCGAGGGGGTTTGGTTGTGAGTGTATTTCCTTTGGATTATCGGCGGGTTCTGAGCGATCTGACGCGTTCCCACTTTAGATAATGACGGTTCCGAATTTCAGAGACCGGAGCATTATATTCGATACAGCGGTAGATATGTTTCTCGCCTGTGTTCCTGGAATCTTACTAAGATTGTTTATAGAGCCACTGGAGAGGGAACTAGCTGTACAGGTTGAATATGACATGGATGAGCAAGGCACGCCAACGAGCAATGTCGATGAATGATTGGTCACTGATGTTACGAGTAGATATGGAGTGGCTCGACAACGTGAACGCCGAACGCAGGAAGGAGCAGGGGGATCGAGTGTCCTGCGAGACTTTCGAGATCATTATGGACCGTTTGGAGAAGGATTGGTTTGACCTGGTGCGCTCTCGTGGTACATAGCTACCAGTGTTTGTACCTGAACTTTGTAGGCAGACAAAGAACTTGCCCAAACCAGATATGGCAATGCCGTCCGAGGACTCGACGTGTGCCATTTGCGACGACTCGGAAGGAGAGAACACGAATGCGATCGTGTTTTGTGATGGGTGTAATCTCGCTGTACATCAGGATTGTTATGGGGTGCCATACATCCCCGAAGGTCAATGGCTATGTCGAAAGTGCACCGTCTCACCCGAAACGCCGGTAGTAAGTCTAAAGTCGCTTTCTTCTTGGAAGGTGCTCTGACGCCTTCCACCTTGTAGTCGTGTATCTTGTGCCCCAACGAAGGGGGTGCGTTCAAGCAAACTGTGCTTGGCGATTGGGTTCACCTCTTGTGTGCCATCTGGATACCGGAAACACGAGTTATGAACGAAACGTTTATGGAGCCGGTTACCGATGCGGACAAGATACCGAAGCAACGATGGAAGCTGGTGCGTTGCTCTGTTACTACGACCTTATTCTCGACTCACGGCTGCTTCGACAGAAATGCTCGGTATGCGACATCAGGGAAGGCGCTTGTATTCAGTGTAGCAAGTCTTCCTGCTTTCTCGCGTTCCATGCGACGTGCGCTCGGAAGGAAAAGTTCCTGATGCCCATGAAGTCTGCTCATGGTTTCGATGCTCCTAGTCTCACGTGTTATTGTGAGAAACACCTCACAGTTAGTCCTTATTCAGTTAACGCGCTTTCCGAAATTGCTGAGTTTTCCCCAGAAAGAGCAGCAAGATGTCAGGGAGAAAGCTCTCGAGGCGGAACGCGAGAAATCCAGCAACGATGATTCCTCCCCGGCTTCCAAATCAGCCCGCGCGTACGCAACAACGTACACCTCAGGTCCCCCTCTCGTTCCCGCTCTAGTTGTTGATAGTGTCATGCAGTACATCGCCAAGATCAACGTTCGAAGAAAACTGGACTTTGTTTTGCTCGTTTGTAAATATTGGAGCCTGAAACGAGAGGCGAGAAGAGGTGCTCCGTTGTTGAAGAGGTTGCACCTTGAACCTTGGACGGCTTCTAATTCGGGTGGTGGCTCAGGCAGTTCTGAAGCGGATAACACCCAGAAGTTGAAAGTCAGTGCTCGTCTACTTAGTTCCACGGCGATCTTCAACCTCTAGTATCCAGTACTTGAAAGCTCTCCGTCAAGATCTCGAACGGCTGCGGATCATTGCTGATGTTGCAAGAAAACGAGAGCTAAAGAAGGCTGAACAAGCTTGTATCGCTCATGATGCCCTTGCGAGCTGCCTATATCCACACGAAGACCGCCTTCGATTCGTTTTTGACAGGATTAGTGGGTATGTGCGCTGACCCCATCGCGTCCTTACTATGGCTGATGTGGCTTTCAGGGCCGATAGGAACGAGTATTTCAAGAATCCCGTCTCGAGGGCTGAGGTCCCCGACTACTATGAGAAGATCATGAAGCCGATGTGTTGGTCGGTAATTGAAGGGAAACTCGAGCGACATGAGTACTGGGATTTACAGACGTTCAAGGTTGGTGTTTTTTCGATGTGAGCTCTGAGTTACGTTGATTTCCCCGCCGCCATCAGGACGATATCACCCTCGTAATCGACAACGCGATGAAGTACAACAAATACGATACACAGTTCTACAAGGTCGCGACTCGGTTGAGAGCAATGTCTAAAGTAATATTCCCTCAACTCAACGATGTCATTGTCCCCCGCCACCTCCAAGGACCCGCACCATCTTTCGAGGTCGATCAGGAAGAAGTCGACCCCTCTGCTCAATACGCAGAGGCTTCTAATAGTCTCGGTGATCTGGAGCCGCCTTTGCGAAATATTGAATTGTTGTTCTCGAACGAGGCGATTCGGGAGCACGAGGATATGGAGTTCCTTCTTGGCGACCAGGATCCTATTTCTGCGCTAGTTGCGTATGACCTCGGCGTGCCGAAGCGGACGGTGCCTCCCCCGTCACCGCCTCTACTTCTGCCTCCACCTCTGCCTTCCCCTCTGGCCACGGCGAAGAAGAGCAAAGCGAAGGGGAAGAGTAAGAAGAAGGGGGCGAAGAATCATGCGATCCCTATGGGTGTGGAACAACTCGCGGTGTTGGATCGTACCCCCGGGTTCCACGCTCGCATGTCAAGGGTTCGAGGCGGCGAAAGCGAAGAGCTCGTTGTTGGGTCTTCTATGGTTTCGATCTATGTCGAGACGGGGGACGAGCATCCCGATGGTAGACCCACCACCGAATCGAAGGGGAAGAAAGGCAAAGGTAAGGCGAAGGTCGTCACAGCCCCCGGTCCAACTCCTCTTCCCATCCCGGCTGCAGGTTCAAATGAGCTGGAGCACGAACCTCAGCCTATCGAAACCATCGACAAGCAACAATCATTCAAAATGTTCAATGAGGGTTGGATATTACCCCCTGACCAGAAAAGGGGTGGGAGGGTGAGGGTGGAGCGACCGCCTCCCCCGCCCCCGAAGAAAAAGAAGTCATGTGTGTGCCATACTTTTCTAGCTAGGACTTTCACTGACCTGCTCCTCAGCTGCTGCTCAACCCCCGATATCGAAATCTCCCCCACACCAGCCGGTGGAATTACCAATCCCACCTCCAGCCGAACCAACAGAGGACGTCATGGATATTGACGTAGAACCACAACCACAACCCCAAACCCAGATCCAGGCCCAACTATCGCCTACGCATCATGGGTCGGTGTCCGATACTGGCCTCCCCGTCCAATCAATCCAGGAGAGCGTTGACAGTCGTGGAAATCGGATAGTAATCATTGAAGAACTGGACACACCTGCGACGAGGAGGGAGAGGACTAGGAGGGCAAAGGCTGAAAGGGCGCGGCTGGCAGCGGAGACCACAAGCCTTACATCAAATGTCCCGGAGCCATCAAGCTCGGGAGAACATGACCGTGTTATAGCTCCAGTTCCTGGTGGCCCCGCGTATTTCGGTCAAGAAGAAAGCGACCTAAGCTCCCTCAGTGGAGACAGCGATGAGGCGAGCGGGGATGAAGAGGTTCAAGCATCTACGTTCACTGGCCGCGGGCGAGGGCGAGGAAGGACCCAAACTCAGGGGAAAGTTGGCCATCCCAAGTCACCCGGACTCGGAAACATCTCACTCCCTCCTGGCGAGAGGTTGGAGAGTGGAACACTCGGTATTTCTCCCCGCCATTCGTCCTTCTAGGATTGTTTCTGACGGAGATATACAGTTTGGGCGAAGCACCTCTCGTATCCTTGGTGGAGCGCTGTCGTGTATGATGATGATTTGCCTGAGATTCCGGACAACGTACTGCAACAGGTTCATAATGAGGAAGACTATCTTGTGAGGTTCTATGATAAATCTGATTTGTGGTACGCGCGTCCACAACCTGAAGTAGAACGCATTAATCCTGCTGTTATTCTTCCCAGGGCATGGATACCTCCGAATATGTTGAAGTTCCTCGGTGAAGTTGATGGTGAGATTCCTTGTTTCCATGCTCAAATTTCACACCGGGATTTGAATTGCTGGCCCGTAGAGCTTGACCAGGACATGCTTGCGACGAACTCAAAAAGACAGAAATGGAAGTCTGCGGCCATCAGAGCGGAATGTCGTCATTCATACAAGCAAGCCTTTTGAGTTGTCATTTTGCAGCGTTCATCCCTAATGGCTTTCGTCTTCACAGGCGGGCAATGATGGAGAAAGAAGACGAAGGGGCAGGAGAAGAAGACGCGGAGGATGATGAGTCCGATGCTAAGGGTGAGCCTGGCGGTCCGACGGATACGGTCATGGCCCAAGCTCAAGAGTCTGTGTCACAGCCTCCACAGCAAGAGGATGAGACGCATGATACGTTAATGGGGGACGTCGCGACGCTTTCTGACGTCACTGATTTGAGCAACTCACCCGTGCTACCCTAAATGTTCTCGTACTTTTTTTTTTTTTGCTCGCGCACACTGAACTGCCGTTTGACCACCTCGGTTCTACGTGAGGGGTAGACCAGATGGTGTTTTTCTTGTGTTTCGATGGAGGTATTGTACACACGATGCACTTAGGCTAGCTGTAATCATGATCAACCACCTGTCTGTATCCAAACTGTCGTTCCTAAGTGCAAGTATTTCCTCCAACAATGAATATTAACCCTCGAGGCTATAACGGTCCAACGTTATCAGATCTTGCTTATTGAACTGGGCCTGTAACTTCGCCGGGGTGGTTCTGGATGACGAATGTTTTGATCCGTTCGATCAGTCAGCAGAATCCCTCTCGCTCCGGAGATACGCCTTTATAAGATCACCGCTGCGAATGACATCTCTACTCGCTCGTTGACGTTGACCTTGCCGTACTACCTTCACTAATGGCTGCCATCGTATCTGTCTCACACAAGGGCAGATCCTACGCCGTTCAGGTCGATCTGACGAACGCGGTCTCTTCCTTCCAGACTCAACTCGAAGAGCTTACGTCAGTCCCAGTCGAAAACCAGAAGCTCCTGTTCAAAGGGAAGAAGGGATCAGGGAAGGGCGATGACACTCTTGAGAGCTTTGGCTTGAAAGATGGGATTAAGATTCAGATGTTGGGGTCTACCGTGGATGAGATCAGTGGCCTTAGGGCTGTAGAGGATGAGAGGAAGCGAACGGAACAAATTCTGAGGAATAGGGAGACACAGGCAAGGGTACGTCAGACAACCTTTGCAAGCCCAGGAAGTTCTGTTCACGGTAATATTCGCATAGACGTATTCCCCTTCGAGTCGATCCAAAGTTTCAGCTTCGAATCTAAGCTACCGTTTCCACGACATACAACCTCTAGCACATCTCCCGAACCCCGACTCAGCTCGGTCGTTGCTGACGAAACTGGCGAATGATGAGGCGATTCTCCATGTGATGAACTCCTACAGGTTCTCTGTTGGATTGTTAACGGAGCTTGCTCCGCATGAGCATCCAGGGCTCTTGGGTTTGAATGTCAATCAAGGGCAATCTATCAAACTTCGTATCCGTACCGACAGGTACGATGGGTTCAGGAGTTACAAGGAGATTCGGAAAGTTCTGTGTCATGAACTGGCGCATAACGTCTGGGGTGATCACGATAGCAACGTGAGTACCGGCTTCGAAACCACCCGCGTGTATTGATCATCGACCGTATTTCTGCAATAGTTCAAGGAACTCAACTCACAACTGAACAAAGAGGTGGCCGAGTACGAGTTCTCCTTGGTTCGAGGGACTCACAGACTCGTCGACGGCGACCTCTACGACCCCGAGTCGTCCGGTGCGGGATACACCCTTGGCGTGACCTCCAATTCCTCTCTTCCGGAATTTGCGCGGGAAGAACGACGGCAGCGAATGCTTGCTGCTGCTTTGAACAGACTGCGAATTGAGGAAGAAGAGCTGGAACAAAGCTGTGGGACGTCGGGACCTGCAAGGATCATGCCGCCGGTAGGTATTCCCAAATGTACATGATAACTGTCTCAACATACCCCCCACAGAACTGATGCCACTTGCCCCGCCATTAATTTTCTTATCTGATCATCTATTCACGGATGTAGAGTAGGGATCTGTAACGAAATGCCAAATGCCCCATAGTCCACTTTGTCATTCACTGCTCTCCTTCAACCAGAACCTCCTGCGCAAGCTCCAGAATTCATAACTTTTCACGCGAGAACTTGCCCGTGTACGACCGAAACTCGTTCGCCACGTCGTCCGTGAGCAATTCTGCACCCTGCGCGAAAGTCAACTTGAATTCCTCCAGTTTCGCTCCATTCTCCGCTCGAGCTTTGACAGCGGTCAACCAGTTCGACTGGTGCTTGGCTGTGTGAGAGTAGTACTCGAAGGAGAGCCTTTTGAGTTTCGGGCAGACTTCGGTAGACAACGCTGCAACGAGATTCTCGTGGTTGAGTTCACGTTTCAACTTCATGGTCTCCACGTTCGGAAGGCTTCCAAGGATTTCCACCCACAGTTTACTATCCGACCCAGGGTAAATCTCCACATACTGGGCGGGCTCTCCGAAGACCTGGAAGAAATCGAGGATAGACGGGTCGGTTTGGACGGCTTGATCGTGGCGATTTACCCTGAAAGACAGGGACCCACCGCTCGACTCGTCGATGAGACGGAAGTGGAAGAAAGTAAAAGATTGGAGGTGCTTCAAGGTCCCGTACTTCGGAAGTTCCGCGAGGAAAGGGTTGTCGGGAGGGAACATTTGGGAGAAGCAGATTGCCGGATCGACGGCCTCGTTGCACTGGATGTGGATCTTGGCGGAAAGTGGTATGGAAACCCTTGAGAGGAGGAGGGGGATGTCCATGTGCCGCCCCTCGTCATGGATAATCGATAAGTCTTGCAAGTGGGGAAACTGAACACTCTTTACAACCGGAGCGGCTGGATGATCAGGTACTTCCTTCGGTCCTGAATTGCAGAGGTGCAATTTCTCCAACCCCGGGGACTGTTCCAATATCGTTATGAATTCTTCAATCTTCGGGGCATGTCCCGAGTCCTGGAAGCTCAGCTCGAGCTCCGTAAGGCCATTGAAGAGCGAAGAGTTCCAGGGCACGTTGATCGACGTAAGCATGACCTTTCGCAATTGCGGGTAAGGGTCAGTCGGTGTTGGGAGGACGAGCGGCGGGATGTCCTGAGGGTCCGAGTCTGAAGAACTTCCAACTTCTTCCTCATCTTTCCAGGAATTACGGACCTGCAATGTCCGCAACGCGGGCATATGGATCGCCAGAGGGTTCCCGCCATCATACCCATCTCGGTCTTGGATCGTAAACGTAAGGTTCAGGTCTGTAATTCGGCTGAGGTGCGGTCGAAGGATTTCCACTGTTGAAGCTTTCAACGGGATGGAACGTCTGATAGGGTAGGTGTCGCGTGGTGGATAGGAGTATACCGTGACGGGCTTATCCCCCGACCGCTCCAGGAACATCTTCGCAAGGGCCGGGTTTTCAAGGTTAACCCTAACCCACAACTCCGGCCTCTCCAGCGCGGCATTCCGAAATAGCTTGCACGCCTGAGAGAGATGCACGAGATCTCTCGTTTGATTCGTAGGGTAACGATGCAGATCCTTCTCGGACTTGGAGGAAGAGTGAGATAGCGCGACCCACGACAAGATTTGAAACAAGATGACTTTTGGGAGGTGATAGATGGGGATGAGGTTGTTTCTTTTCGTGCCCAGGTCTGCGAAGTGGGATTGAACTTCCGCAAGTCGGGCTTCGACCCAAGCCAAGGCAGCCTCAGGAGGCAGGGACGTCGCGTAGGCCACATCCAGGTCTGCTTGTTCTAGCCCAAACGTCCCAGTGTTTTTCCACTCGACTGGAGTCGTCATGATCGTTTGAGCGTAGAGGAGGATCGTGTCGATTGACTCTCGGTCCAACGCTAGGTTGGTTGTGACAAGTTTTGCATACATTCATGTGGCATATGCATGCCTCCCAGTCGAGTTATATAATGAACCGGACCGTCGGTTTTTGTTGGTATAAAGTGGTACAGGTAGTGCAGCCAATGGTGTAGGTAAGACAGGAGTCACTCGAGCAAGGATACAATCAGAACCCCAAAACCAACAATGAACGCGGAAGCTTGTGAGGTTGAGCACTGGAGTCAAGGTCGACGAAAGTAGTGACAAGGAAAACTCCCATCAAATACAAGAAACCGCCGGCAGAACGAGCGACATGAAAAGAAAACAATATTTCGTGACAACAAATAAGGAGGTAAGAGAAACGAGGGCAAACAGCATGCCCATTCGATCCGCCTGCAAGAGAGGTGTGCAACAGGATGGAGAATGTAGAGCAATCGACAAACGGGGTCAGTTAGACGAGCTGTGAGCGATCACTAAGGAAAACGGGGAAAGGGTATTGAACGAGAGGGGGCTCGCTTAACCGGTGAGGCACTGTAACGTTGCCCATCGTAACAGAATAGAAAAACAAGTCGCAGCCAGCGTAAAACGTTCGGATAAGTATATGCGTCTGAAGTTTTTGTGGTGAACCAGCTGCGTGGAATCCGGCGCACAGTATCCTGCCACACGAGAGAGTGCTTGTTCGATTCATTCAGATACCTCCATAGGCATCTTCATCGTCATAAATAGTGTAGACGGTGTCGGGACGCTTCTGGTTCGCGTTGGGGCGAGCGACGCGAGCAGGAGCTGCAGGGAGATCGGTGGTAGAGGCCTCTGTCTGCTTTCTCGGGACCTCGGCGGAGGCAGGGTGCAGTGCGTACACTGGTGACATAGGTGGATTCAACTCGGGTAGCTTTGGTGGGTTCGAGTCAACCCTGCTATGATTGGAGTGAACGGGAGATGGGGGCGGGAGCACGCCTTCAGAAGGATCATCAAAGGGAGACGACCCCTTGGGAACGGGGTCCTTCCGTGGGTATTCCTCCTCAGCAAGTGAACCGAGAACAGGTACGGGTGGTGGCATGTTCAAATGACGGTGAATTTCCTCGTACTGTGCGGCCTGGAATGGAGTTACACTAGACCTGCTCAAGTCGACATAATGTGCAGTGTTATCCACAAGTGCAGGGCCGTTGTGGGATGGTTGCCTGGAGAGGTAAGCCGGGTGAGACTGAGCAGCACCAACATCGCCATAGTTTACGGACATTGGCGGTGACATGGGAGGGGACATTGGCGATCCCATGTACGAGTCAACATAAGGCTGGTGATGTGGGACGACCTGACCAGGAGCAAAACCGGCATGGTTGTGGCCAGCGTTGTAGTCGTTGTATCCGCCGTAGGTTGGACCGGGCCCGTAGTTGCTACCTCTCATGCTTGAGGCTGGCGTGGAATTCATACGCCTCTCAATCATGGTAGGAGGGCGGGGGGCAAAGGGGCTGGCATTATCTGGGAGTACCTGAGGCTCGTCGTGCAGTATCCTAGACTGACGTCTAAAGACATCAGAATCGAAGGCATCATCGTCCTTTTTCTTCTTCAAACGGCGCTGTACGAATGATGAGGAGGGAGGACCAGGGAGGGGTAGCAAGAACTTACAACAAAGAAGGTTATAGCAAAGATAATTGCAGCAATACCCAAAATGCCGGCAGCAATTCCGCCGACAACGGCTCCAGTAGAGATGGTCGTGCCAGAATTGGAGACGTTCCCACCCGCACTCGTGGAAGAGGGATTAACCGAGAAAGAAGTGAGCCTGGGCTGAGTGAACGAAGTTGTCGGGAGTGATGGCTTCTGACTGGGACCAACAGAGGTCTTCGCAGATTCGAATTTAGCACAAGGAAATGAGAGAACACATGGGGAAAACAAACCGTAGAACTGGTTGAAGTGGGTGATGGAGGTGCGACCAAAGAGGACGAAGATGAAGAGCTCGAAGATGACGACGAAGAGGAAGAAGAGGAAGTTGACGAAGACGTGCTGGAAGGGGTCGAGGAAGTCGAAGATGGACTGTGCGTGGGTGGTTGGTTGACCGTCGTCGGAGGAAGCGGGTCGCTCGACGGAACAGGGTTGTCTAAAAGTTACCAGGGCGGTCAGCAGTCGGAGATGAAGCGCATGTAGCGAGGTTTGGGACTGACTCTTAGGGCTGGAGAGAAGACTACCCGTAGAGGTATTCGGAAAAGGGTCTCCCTTGAACGCCTGACGACGTTGCATCATCCTTTGGTGAGCATCCATGGCGGTAGTGGTGAAATGAGCGTAAAAATTCTGAAAAAAGAGTGGGAGGTCGGGAGAGTGAAGACCGTGGGGGTGACCGTAACGAGAGGAAAAGGACGTCTTCCAAAAACAGCAACTCCACTTGAAACTGATGATTACGTAATAATCTCTACACCCGTTACCAAAACGTTTCCCACGCTTTCATCTCGCGACTCGAACCTTCGCCCCGGATGATTTCTTGACCCTGGATGAGCCTGAGTTCCCTCCCCCGCATCCGGCGCACGCGTCGCATGGGATCCTTCTCGTCTAATTCATCGTCTGTATTCGCTCTGTCTTCTTCCTCTAGAGTTTGTGCATAAGCGTGGGTTAACTGTACGATAGCATGCGTTTTCGTCAACGCCTTTCCGACTGCATCCGGCAATGGTGATGTGCCATCAGGGTCAAAATGAGCCAATACGAGCGCAGAAAAGAGATCCCCGACTCCGGAAAAGTATCCGGGAATAAGGGGAACCGCACACGCGTAAACAGCCGAGTTCCTCTCGGAACCACTTTTCGATGAGGCGATGCATAACAGATCTGTGGGCTGGCCCTTGGGTATCTCCTCTGGTAGAAATTCTGCAAGCCAAGGCTTCATTGGGATGGAGCTGACCACAACGTTCGGGACCTGATATTCCTCATGTAACCCCCTGATCGCATCACGAAGTGATTGCGGGTCCACGATTCTGAAATCTGTCAAGGTCCTGGCGGAGACGGTGTTAAGCGAATAGCATGTGATGGGGAGTCGTCGAGCACCCACTCGACCTCGAACCAATTTGGGGTGATTATGGTGGCGAGCGGAAGCATCGCCCGGTATATAGACACTACGTTGGGTGAGACGTACAGGACGCCCGAATCACCCATGACGGCTGAGGTTACCTTTTCCACTCAGTTGTAACCCCTGAAAGCGTTTGAGAGGGCTTACGATCTAAGAGATATATAAGCTTTGGATGGCGCTTCCGCAGTTTCGCTGCGACCTCTTGTACGACGGACAGAGCCTCTGGACCGGGTATGTAACCTGTGGTCGGCCATGTGTCAGACCCCATGCGTTGATCGAGAAACAGGCTTGCCTGTAAGAAGTCTAGACGGATCAGGAAGTTGATTTTCTTCCATTATCTGGAGGATTTGCTGCAGCTCTGAAGCAGAAGTTTTTGTTCCTCCAAACCGACCGTAGCCTGCACAACAAACAATCAAACGATCAGGCAATTTTGAGCGTAGGGCCGTATGTTACCTGAGTGATTGGAAAAGTTCACTGTGTTGATGACCTTCATGTTGAACTCGGGTTAGATCCCGCGACCTGTAGGTGAAAAATCAATCACGCACATCGACATCGTAGCCCAGACATTGAAGAGGGAAGACAGCGGCCTTGCCTCCGACGTATCCATAGGTGACATGGGACTGTATGCTGAGCACTCGCTGATCCATGACTTGACGCGGTAGAGGCGAATGGCGGAAGTTGCCGATCGAGAGGATCCTGGGCTCGTCGGACCGGTCCAAAGCCTCTCAGCCAAAGCGTGACCGGGATTGACGAAAGCTAGAAAGAAAATGAAAGAGAGAAGCCCTGAACGTGTTCGGTGCAAAACTTTGGGGATTCATCTCTGTTTCCCCACAAAACGAGAGTGTGAACTTGCAAACTGATCCTACGTGTCATCGTGGGGTCACATGTCCGCTATAGTAAAGACTCGCTTGCACGCTGCTGCCAAAGACCCCGACCTCGACGTCCATAACTATCCCCACATTAAACGGAGCTGGTATGTCCGACGGGACTAAGTGAGTTCTCATCTTCACGTACCACGAATGTTCCCTGCTCAATATCTCCAGGTTGCGGCAATCATGGTACCATGCGTTGGATCTAGTGCAGTCACAGTTCCGGCAACTCCTCACTTCACCAGCGAGTGACTGGAAGCGAGTTCCGGCCCCGTCCAGCACCAGCGATAGTTCTGGTACCCCTTCTTCTCGTCCGGATTCTCCACAACTTCAGCTGAAGAATAAGGGCAAGGCTCGGGCCAACAGCCACACCCCGGACTCGACCAACGTCAAGCTCTCCAGGAAGTCTACAAAAGTGGGAGATGTCTATCGGGTTCAACTAGATGTCACCCTCGCCTCTGAAGATCCCGTTCCTCTCGACTCATGGAAGTCGATTCTGGTCACCCCGGAGTTTAGGAAGGAGTGGGACCCGACTGTAGAAAGTTCTACGCTCATAGAGATGCTGGACCCTACTACGAGGATATCCAAGACCAACTTCACGTTAGGTTGGCCTGCATAGTGAGTGCCTTATTTTACACGCCGATAAACTCTCTTTGCTCATTTCCTTCGCGTGCACTGACAGTCCACGGGACGCAGTCACAATCTCGCGCACGTTTAATGACGCAACGACTCTAATCGACATTTCCACCTCCCTTCCTCGTTCCCCAGACGAACCAGCATATTTACGCCCCTCTCCCCCTTACGTTCGTTCGGATGTCAAACGTAAGCCCACTTTTGTGATTTTTTGTCGGCAAACACAATTTAATCGGGTTCAATCGACTCACCTAGTCTTTGCTTGGTGTGTTCAATATTCCTCACAACAATCCACCGAGCAATCCTCCCGTAACCCTGGCCGTGTACGGATAACTTATTTTTGGCAACACGATTTTCGTGCAATGTGGTCATTCGGTTCCGTTACCGCAACCGCGCAGCAACTTTCCACAATGATGTTGGGTTTATACACTACCGTCAAAGAACGTGGAT
The DNA here is from genome assembly GCA_014904855.1 of Thelephora ganbajun. Lineage (NCBI taxonomy): Eukaryota > Fungi > Basidiomycota > Agaricomycetes > Thelephorales > Thelephoraceae > Thelephora > Thelephora ganbajun. Next base: position 80,559 of record MU118010.1, read on the forward strand.
ATCACATCCCTGTATTGAGAGGTTACGGCAACGGCGTTATGATTGAGCGAATGCGGTTCCAAGTGGACCGAGTTGCCCTAACCCTCAATTACTCTGTGGTCTCCGATGAGGGTGACCCCTACTTCCACGCCACCGAAGGCATCGACGAACTGCACGCAATCCGCGAGGCGAGGAGACTGACGAGGGGGGTGGAGTGTACATTGCCTTCCTCTGACGGGTGGGACGCGCAGATATCAGTGAAGGCATCGTCAAAAGAGGTTGAAGGGCTACCTTGGTTGGCGAAAGCGATCCGAAATTCCCCTCCTTCCCCCACTCCTGATTCGGGAGCACCGAAACCGCACGATACGATCGTCTTCCACATCAAACATAGTCCGTTACTGGATGAGCATTCGGTAATGAAGGTCCAGATCACAATCGAAAAGTCTGGCTCGTCGCCTGGTGCCTTGAGGTTGAATGGAATACCCCATAAGGTCGAAACGGTGGAGGAGCGAGATCCTTCTTCCTACAATCCCGGGGTGATGATCCCAAACCATATCGCTCAAGATGCGACCAGCGCTGCCCGAATCAGTCTGCAGAGCATTTCGACGTCGAGTGTTGCAGAGAACAGCGCTATGAGCATGCCCTCTTCGGCCGGTGGTGGGTCAAACAAAACTTCACCGTTGGATCTGATTCCTGGTCCTATTCCACCTGGGCCACCAACATCTAGTGGACCGTTCGGCGAGCGTTCCGAGCCTGCAAAGAAATCCATTTTGTCGAGGGTGAAGAGGAACTACATCTATTTCTCTTCCTTGCTCCAAGAGCCGGAGGCAAAATGGAAACCAAGTAATCCCCACCTCGTTTCATTCCGGAACAAAACCTGATTTCTTCCACTCCCTAGCGACCGAGGCCCGCGGAGTATCGGTCACACAGCTTGATTCGATTGATCCCACACTTGTGGTTTTCCGTGCCGAGGCTACGTTCGTTGGGCTTGGTATTTGGGATCTTTACAGCACGATCGTCACGCCCGGGGCCCGGACCCAATGGGATCGATCATATGAAGACGCCGTTCTCCTGGAAGACGTGAGCGAACTATCAGAGGTTTGGCACTGGAAATCCAAACCCATATGGCCAGCAAAGTACGTACCAATCTGTTCACCGTTGATCTTCCATCACACGCCCATTTCCCCATTTCCACTCTTACGCCGATGATCGTATCCTCCAACTAAACCTTGGTTACTGCGTGTGAACTCACGTGTTTTTGTTCCGTGCTTCCCTCTTATACGTACAGTGGGAGAGATGCCGTGGTACTTAAGACGGTCTATAAATCCCCGACGACCATCCATGTGTTTGCGTTCTCCGTCGACGACTTGTCCCTGTTCCCGTTCATCCCTCCCGTCAGCCCCCCAACGATCCGTACACAAGTCGACTTGCAAGGGTGGTCAATCGAAGCGCTCTCACCTACCACGACTCTCGTCACCCTTCTTGAGCAATCGGATCCCAAAGGATGGTCCAACAAGAACAGCATCCCGCAGCAAATGATAACCGCAGTAGCTGGTGTCGGTGAATTCGTCATCAAATGTGGTGGGCCGCCAGTCATGACTCGCCTGGACGGTGCGAGCGTCGATAGTGTTCGATATGACCACGACCGCGGGAGTTTCAGGATCGAGTACTCCGTATGTTCGAGCCGACGAACCACCACGACCTCGACGTCGACCTTCACGAGTTCGGTCACAAATGCGGAACCGAAGGCGCAGGAGGAAGAGGAGGACAGGAATTCGACGATGCCGATCGTGGAATGTGAGTTGAGGTGTGATTTGGACACGTGGGGGTCAGCATTGGACATCGTGGTGGATCCGCCTCCTCAGGCGTTGAGTTGTCTACGGAGACATCGGTTGAGCGCAGCTGGGGGAGGAGTCTGGATCACAATCACCCACGATGCTGTCCTTGCCGGTGATGAGCGATTGCAGGCCATCGTTCGGCGAGGGATCACGAACTCGGCCAAGGACAAGGGGTTGGTGATGGTCAACGGGGTTAAGGTGGCGGTTGATGTGGAGGAGCTTTCCGAGGCTGAGGTCAAGCAACTAACGAAGCAGAAACGAATCAAACCCCTCCGTGTCCCCTTGGATCAGCCTCCGGTGACGAGGATCAGGAGGAGGAAGCAGTTTCACGATAACGACGGGGATTCGAGCGGAACTGAATCTCCGGTAAAAATACCGCCCGAAACCTCCAGTTCACTGTTTTCGCCCTTCAGTGCTGCGTCGGTGATTCCCAGGTTCTCTAGCCCACTAAGTCGATTCTTCACGGTTGGATCTTCGAACGCGACACAGGACAGCCTTACGCCTCTCTCGCCTCCCGCTGTTTCAGCGAACGAAGTTACACCATCGTCATCAAAACCACCCATGCAATATGTCCTCGATGCCCTACTATACGTCCAGCAACACCACGTCAATCCCCCCCTGGATGGTTGGACGCTCGTTGGTGATAAGGGTTGCCCGGTTCATCGAAAGACGTACCCGGAAATCTCGCCTACGATCCCGATCCATAAGGGAGAGAAGGTCATCGAAGGCGTATCGGCCGAAGAGGTTGCCTCCGTCATCGCGAGTTACGACTGTAGGAAACAGTGGGACGTCCAGTTCAGTTCCGCGCAGGTTTTCCAGGTGTTTAGGGATGGATGTCATACGGCGTTTGCTGTCAACTACGCAGGGTTCCCATTCAGAGATCGTGGGTTTTACTTGGCTTCAGTGCTTGCGAGGGCTAAACCCATCAGGACGAGGGCGAGAACGAGGGAAGGTGAGGGGGAAAGCTCGAATGATTCTCGAACGGCGATCTTCTGCGTTTCAACGTCGTTCTCCCCGGAGTCGGTCACCTCGTTCTCGGCTACGAAGTATAACCCGTACGCACTACCCATCGGGCACGTCTTTGTGGACGGATGGATACTGGAGACCCTCGACCCTTACACTACGGAGAAATACACGATCCCTTCTACGAGGTGCACGAGACTAGTTGCGGTAGATTATGCGGGGTCTATGCCGACGGCAACCAACACGAGTCTTAACGTTTCCCTTGCGAGAGGTATCCTCGCCGTGGAAACTTACGTCAAAGGGTTGGCACCCTCTCCTCTTACACGTCTCCCGACGTATGGGTTCATGCTCTCGGACAAAACCAGCGAAGGGAACTCATCGGAAGAGGGGTTGGGTACCTGGTCCTTGAGGAAACGTGATCACAATCGCCTTTCTGTCGCGACCAAGTACGATCCCCAAGCAAGGGTTTACAGGAGCACGCTCCTCGTCACTTGGCCTAGTATGAATTCGGCCCCTTCGCCTTCTTCTGGGTTCCGACAGAGGGCTTCGTCACCACTGTGGGGAAGCAATGATTACGATGCTACACCACGGCCGAGCGTGTTCACGATCCCATCCTTGAAGGGACGGGAGGACGGCGAGGGTGCTACTTCTCCTCAATTGTTGGTCGGTGCAGAAGACCTTTCGAGTTCCACGACGTCCAACGTGACAATTAGGAATCGATCGGAAAGGGTTTCCTCTTTCTCTGGGAGGTCGAGGTCTCGGGAAGTGCTCAGGTCCTCTTCGTCCGTGTTCACTCTGCGGGGTGAGGTTCGACAGCCTGCCGATCTGCTCGTCGCGGAGATTGTTGTGGACTCGAGGCTGTACCCCGGAGGGTACGATATCAACCTGGGGTCTAGGATCAGGAGGAACGCAAAGTTCATCACGCTGCCAGCCCCTGGGCAAGCGTTGGGAAATGAAGAAAAGGACAAAGTGTTGCCACTGGTGGTCGCGATTCACGCAATGCCTTCTTCTCCCCTGCATTCCTCTGGTTTATACGAAGATAGGCCACCGAGACATCTCTTGAGGTTGACGCTTCCCACGGCGCAGTATCATGGTTCGACACTACAGGACCCTTTGACCGGCGAGATCAGGACGGCCCCACTGAAGCCGCAATGGCTAGTCAACTTGCAGGAGAAGGGAGGGGCAGTGGTGGATGTGGAGATTGTGCCTGCGAACAGGGAGAGCTCATCAAGCGTCTTGGCGGAGGGGAAAAAAGTCGAGGTTGTCGGTGAGAAAGAGGCACTGACGAATTTGGGTCGGGAGGAACTCTTGGACAACAGAGCATCACGATCGGATATTCTAATCAGGTGGGTGTGCTTTTATACGGATCCTCGCATTCCAATTTCCTAACAGTAAGTGGCTTACAGGAATTCCGGAGACGGTACCCTGTCGGAGGAGTTCCAGACGCCGGTGGCGGTGGCAGTTCATCTGTTGGATCCTGCTGCTTCTGCTACTCCGGTCGCACCAGCCGAGAGCGAGGCGAAAGAGACCGAAGTGAAAGAAGAGCCGCAAAGCAGTCAAGACACCGGGGCAAACGTGAGTCAAATTCTGGACGATCTACGATGTAGGCTCCAACAGGGGGTATTGACGGATCGGGTTCTTGGCATTTCAACAGATGGCATCAACTACCACATCTCCCGAAGTAACCACTCAGACCAGGGGAGGTGGATTATTGGGTTTCCTTGGGTCTTATCAGAACCCGCTGTCACACTTCTCGACAAAGGCGAGCACCCCCACGAATAGATCGACTACTGATTTGGTGGGCTTGGGTACGAAGGAAGCCCAACCACCAGGGATGTACATGGATCCGGCGAAGGTGGTTCGTTCGTTGCGGGCCATCTCTGCACCCCGGCAGGAGTATCCACTGAGGGTTGTGATTCTCATCGCACTGATTGCGTTTTTATTGGGTTCGCTGTTGCGATCACTGTTGTCCCCTTCCGACTTCATCTACGTGGTGACGGACGTTGGGTCGTTAGAACAAGTGGAGAGTGGATGGCGAGAGATACGCCGACTGGTGGAGGTGAAGTACTTGGTCGGAGGGTGGGATTTTCAGATAGCCGTGGTGCGCAGGCATTAGATGGTCTCGGGTTGAAAGGGAGTTTTGTAGGATTGTAATCTTTTGTAGTGGTCGGCATTCTAATTGATTGTAGTCTTTCTCGGCTAATTGCGGTCTGAGTTTGCATCCGCGAAACGTGGCTGAGTCTCTCCCAGACCGTCGCCCAGCCCGCTTCCCTCCAGTCAAGCCGTCCCCCGTTCTCTTTCGACCCCCGCCCCTCTTCCTCGTCGTCGTCGCCGTCGCCGACACCCCGTATCCGTCGGTCCCCTTCCCGCCTCGGTGCGTCTCTCCCGAAATCCTGCCCTCTTCTCCCGTCCCACTCCTCGGATACCATGCTAAGCGTTATTTTCCAGAAAGGCTACTTCCAATTTCTTCCCTCGGACATCCTATCCACCCTCTCTCCTCACCTCGGACGACGGTCAAATCCATCGCCTGTCTTCCTGTCTTCCTCCTCCCCAACCCTCCCTCCCCCTTCGCACCAAATATAGCGCGAATTTCGCTTCTTATCTTCAACTCCAATGGCGACGGGACCAGCACCCGCCGGTCCTTCCCTCGACGGTGATACTAATCCCTCTCTGCTCTCCTGGGAAGGCGACCGAATGTGGGTTTTCGTCCCTCCGCATCCCTCATCTCTCCATACTGTGCACTGACCCGCGTCAAATCGTCTTTCCAACAGGTTTCACATCTACATCCACGACTACTGCAATAAGCGAGGGTACACAAAAACCGCTCGTGAACTCGTGAACGAAGCGGATATCCCCGAAGGCTCTCAACCCCCCATCGACGCCAGACAAGGTCTCTTGTTCGAATGGTGGTCTGTCTTTTGGACATTGTTCACCGCGAAAAACAACGGCACCGGCTCAGATGAGGCTATGATCTACACTCAAGTCGGTTTTTTCGACCTTTGTTACGCGTTCACATCTAATGACCACGTCGACCCCCCAACCCACCTCACAGTACCAAGCACAGCAACAGGCTATTCGTGCCCAGAATCGCAACCAACCCCAACCACCAATTAACAGATTGATGAATGGAATGCCGCCTCGGCAGCAGCCTGTTCAGATCCCTCCAAATGGAGGTGGGATGCCAAATGGAATGCCTGGTGGACAAGGCATGCCGAACGGTCATATGAGTTTCCCCATGTCAAATCAACCCGGCCATCCGCCAAGCGGCCCTGGAAACAATCCAGGTGGTCCGCAACAGCCACTTAATATGCAAGGTATGATGCAGGGGCAGCGAATAATGGGTCGGTTTTGCTTCATCTCCGATGAGACTCTTTCTCACGATCAACCCAAGGTGGCGTCCCTCAACCCCAACAGCCAGGGCAAGGCATGGTTCAGATGCCAGGTAACCAACACATGGGCCCGATGAACCGTACGATGTTGCCGCCAAATGGACCCCCGAACATGTCAAACCACATCCCTGGGAATCAACAACAAGCTCATTCTCCGAATTACCCTCAGCCGCCTGGACGCCCTTCGAGTCGACCTAGTACCCCCGGTCAAGGCGTGATCACCAACCCCAGTCCATCTATGACTAATCGATTACCTCCTGGCGGAATCCCTCCGTCGATGAACGAAATCAATGGCGAGCTGATGCGCATACCGAACACACTCTTACCAAAAATCAAACAGGAGTTGATGATCCCTCATGATAAGGACTTGGCTGCAATGACCCCAGAGGAAAAGGTATATTCCCGCGTCCCTCAGTCCGTTTGTTTACTCACCGTTTCTTTAGCACCGCATTCTCGTTGTCTACCGCGGAAAGTATCGTATCCAGCCTCAGCCCGGACCAGGTGCTCCACAACAGCCGCCAAATCCTGCTGGCCCTTCCTCGACACCTCTGATGACACCAGCAAACGTTCGCAACAACCCCCCGGCTCAGCAAAGGGCAAAGCGGAATAGCACGTCCCCTGGTGAGGAGGAAGGTTCTTCCCCAAAGAGGCCCCGTCCTTCTCCCAGTGGTGGTGACCACCCGAACCCGCCTGGTCCACCTCAGAACCAACCTCCAATGGCATCTATGGTTCCTTTCAACCCTCAAGCTGGAGGTGGCCCTCCTGGACCGCAGAACATGCAGAATGGTATGATGCGACCCCAAATGAATATGGCGTATCAATCCATGACTGGCTTCGGCTCTCCAATGAGCCCAGGAATGGTGTCAATACCAACGCCAGCAATGATGAACAACCCGGTGCACATGACCCCCGAGGTTGGTCCCGTAGGATTTTCGACTTCTTGTACAGGATGGTGCTCATCGTTTCCCTTAGATGCACAATTACAGGCAGTCGATGCAAAAACTTCACCATAAGGCAATGGGTCCACCCCTGGTGGGCAATAATGCTGGGTCCCCGCTGTCCAATCCCCCTCAGACTGCGGGGCCCGCGCCCTTCAACGCGGGTAATATGAATACGGCCACGGTCATCAAACCGGTGGGCGGAATGATGCCTCCTCCTCCATCCCCCGGTATCAATAAGGTGCAACAGAACGGGGGTGAGAAACCAAGCGAACCTGGTGCTCGACCAGGAAGTTCCCCGGGTCAAGGACCACAGCCTGGACCTCAGAATCCTGGGCAACCCCAGCAACCACCATCCACGACGCAACAATCGCAACAACCTCCACAACTCCCTCAACAACAGCCCCCTGCGAACCAGCCTGGACCCGGCCAAGGGCCACCCACAAATCCAGCCCCTGCTACTCCAAGCGCACCACCTTCGATGGGTGCAGAGGCCACTTCTGGCCTGATCGACCTGCAACAGTCTGCTATGGGTGGATTGGGCGATTTGACGTGGGACATTGGCGATTTCGACCAGACATTCCTCAGGCAAGATCCGGGTGATCTGAACTTCGAAAGGGATTTTGGACAATGGTTTAACCCTGGAGGAGATGTGACTTTAGATATGAAGTAGTTCTGTTCCGAAAGGTGAGTTGTTGTTCTACCTCCCTTCCCTCATTGATTGAACGGATGCACTTTCAGTGTACAGATATTTTGTGCTTCCCATCTCCCGCTTTCTCGTATCCTTTTGTGTAAACCTTATTGTCCGTCAATCCTCAATATCCTCTACATCGTACACGACGCCCGTCCGTGCTTCCCATCAATCCCTTCTCGACTTCCCCTCTCGGACTGCAGCGTAGTATCATCAATCCCTTCCGTAACCGCTGGATAGACCGCGTTTCCTTCTTGGTTCTTGGTTCAAACAGCTTATTCACCACCCACTCGTTCGTCTCTCGACCTGGAGTCATCTCATTCGTTCCTTGCTTGCACCTTGGATGGGAGAACACCCACGTCATCCTACGATTCTCCCTCCAAACCCCCCACAACTACCTGGTCGCCTTAGACCCGCTTGCTCTCCATCTTGCCTCCGGTTCCCTCTTGGGCCTAATACAAGCGTTGTATGGGTTTTGTATGCGCATACGTTGCGGCGTAGCTCCGTCTTCAGCTTCTTCCTCCTATTGGATCTCATCCCCCCTCTCCAATTGTTTTCTCTATGGTTTTTCAGTTGTGGATAATTCTTCATGTCTTATTGTTACTGGTTGCTCCCTTCGTCCACCCACCTCCCGCCCCCCTCGGAGTATATACTCCGTTTGCCTTCTCCTTTGGGGGCGACTGTTTTCTTTTCCTTATTCTTGTTATAGTGTTACTTCTATACGTACATTTATGCATACGGCCCCCTGCAGAAATCGGGTTTATCTGTCTCATCCGCGTCCCTCTACCTCTTTACCTGGTTGTCCTCAGCATCCTCCTCGAAATCTCTCAACTCTTCCCTCCCCGATAGCTTTTTCTTCCTTTTTTTTCTCCCCACAAATACGTAGTACCCCGATCGCTTTAGTTTTCTCTCGCCTTTCCGTTGTCGCCCCTCCTCTATCTGTTTCTTTCCCTCTCTGTCGTCTTTTTGGTTCCCCCTTGCTACTGCCGCTTGTATTTATCTAGCATTGATATCAATTCAGCCCCCTGCCGTTGCCTCTCGAATTGTGACCACGTCTTGTTCCGCCGCCGCTTTCCTTTCTTTGAAAACATCGGCACCCGGCGTACCGGGTTAATTACATTGGCGTAAGTGGGTATCTAATACAACCAAGAGATCCAAAAACACGTTCCGAGGCTGAAGCTAGAAAATTGTTTTTCAGGCCTACCCGTTAAATACTAGGTCAGACGACCAGTCAACCAACCCTAATCCACACCTACTCCGAAGCCTTCTTAAACCTTATCCACAGCCCACCGTTGATATGAATTACGATCGCGAACGCAGGCCAGATCCTCTCGATTTCCTTCCTAGAAGTCCCGCTACGTGGATTCTTCAAGCCGGTGTCAACGTTCGGATCTTTCTTCCAAGGCGGAGGCAGCTGCTTTCGTTCGTCGATCGCGAACTCGTCAAAGCGTTGCAACAAGCGGACCAAGAACAGTGTAGCCTCGTTCAAGGCGTAGTTCTGACCGAGACACTGTGACCCCTTTAGCATTCACTCACGCTAGCATTACGTGACGAAATGGGAAGTGGGCCACTTACATTCCTAGGTCCAGAAGCGAAGGGGGTGAAGATAGCAGGGTTCGAGGAGACCTTTTGCTGAAGCTCCGGATCGAACCACCTATCGGGCTTGAACTCCTCCGCGTCGGATCCCCATAATGCCTTGTTCCGCTGCATGAGGTAGAAGACGAAAAGGATTGGGGTCTTGGGTGGCATGTACATCGGGGGCGAGTCGTACGTTGCGTCCGATCGTGGTAAGGTGACCCCACTATCTCGGGTATCGCGAATGCTCATGGGAAGAGGTGTGAAGAGGCGCATTGTCTCGTTCAATACGGCTCGAACTGAACGGTGGAGGTGGAGACGATGAGACTCTTCCGAGATTCAATTTTGTGACTTTTGGAACTCACGGTATTTCAACCCACGCATGTTTTCGGCGGTCAGTACACCTTCTGAACCAATTAGTTCTAGGATCTCCTCTCGAGCCTTCTTCAAGACATCGGGATGTACGGCGAAAAGGTATATCACGTGAGACAACAAAGCTGTCGTCTAAAACCCAAGCGCCGAGTGAGCATACCGGAGGAACGAGATGAACGCCCAGTTAAGGTGGATCGCCGCTCACCGTGTCCCGAGCGGCTAAGAGTATGTTCAGTAGCTGATCGCGAAGGACGTCCACATCTAGAAACAACCCCATCAATCGTACTCATAGGCAAAACGGAGGTGCGGAGTACCTACCTTGCGTTGTCGTAGCTAAGTATTCCAAAAACGTGCACTCGTCAGGATTCACAGTTTGACCCTTCTCCTTCATCTCCTTCTGAATCTGCACCGCACGGACGACGAGGGGATCTACCCAGCCTCTGATCACCTTCTTGTGTCCCTCGCTCTGATCTTTGAAAAGTTCAAGGAGGGGCCAGAAGTTTCCCAAGAGGTTTCGTCTCCGGATCAACGCCTGAATATCCATAAACGCGTTCGTGAAAGAGCGGAACCCGTCGTTCGTGTACGAGAGGGTGTTGAGGTTCTCCCCGAAGAGGAATTCGGAGGCCGTGTCGACAGTGAGCCTCGCGAAGAGGTCTTCGAGGTCAAGAGAGCCCTTGGGGTCAGCATTGAGCATGATGTCGATCACTTTTTGGGCGTTCCTTTCGAACAGATCGAGGTCTGACACTCTGTCTGTTGCAAAGAACGGTCGAGCGATCATCCGATGCTGCATGAGAGTTAGGGCAATAATACTCTCCGACGAATGCCGGTGGGGAGACGGTGGCGTACTGTTTTCCATTCCTCATCATCACGATTAAGGATACCCGATCCCAAAAAGCACTCGCTTCGTGGGATTATGCATTAGCGACGACGCTCTATATCATTCAACAAGCGAGACTTTGGACTTACGTCATCTCCTTTTGTGTGTGCCCGCGCCAGAACTTGCTGAACCCCGAATTGTATATGTATTTGATGTGTCCGGAGTCCATAGTGATGTACTGAAACGTCCCGTTCAGAATATCAGGTACCTAGACGCTTTTCAGGATAACAAGGGACATATCACACCTTGTCAACCCACAGGATCCTCAGGTTTATTGTTGTAGCTTTGCACTCTTCGAATAGCTCCGCAAACGTGTCCATCATGTACCCTGTCCTTTCACATGCGAGGACTCGGAAGAGAACGTCGAGGTTGCCCGGCAAGTACCCCCTTACCCTTCAAACCAAAAGACGCTTTCATCAGTGACCCGTTGTCGCAATACAAAACGATAAGCGGAAAACCGCCCACCTAGGTACCGGGATAGCGCCGATTTTTTTGGCTTCGTTGGCGTCCACATAATCCCGATACACCGATATGAGGTACGCCCCGGACAAAGCGGCAGCGGGAAACACGAGTGCCCCTGAGATGTAACCGAGTCTGACTCCCACGAGTCTCAACGTGAAGACGACAGCCCCAGCGGGAATGATGCATCTACGAAGTAGGTCCCCCAACACCCTCATACGAACGGATCGAATTGAATAGTCGTACGATCCTGCCATGTTTCGGGACTCTTTGGGATCTTCACCTGCTACTCGAGGGCGAAGGAGGGGGAGTGAGGGGGGGAAGAGGGTTTCGACATTGATGATAGCGGGCGAGGTGCCTTATATGAAATCCGATAGGCCGGTGATCTCGTGGAACGTGGTGGTGGTTAGCCTGGGTGAAATGCTTCTTGTTAGCAGATGGGCGCGGTGACGCGCACTGAAAACAGATTAGAAGGGACCCGAACCCGAGGGATGGAATTTACAATGACCGGTGACCCCGTATGCATTCGCCCCTGCCCTCGCAAGCGAACCGGAAGAATGGGAACCGTAACCATCGCGTCATCTGCCATTCGAAGAGGTACACGCTGCGATTCGGCGTTCAGGGTTCAGGGAACATGGGTAGAATACATGTCCCCGAATGACAGCCTGCTTCAATTGAGGCGCTAGAGAGACTTCAAAAGTTGAATAGAGGGAGACCCTGAGATCAGTGGTATTGATCATCATTTCCAACATCCATGTCATAATCGAGGGGCGCATGAGGGACATGTGCAAGGTACAGAAGCATATAATACATACACGAAGATCCGTAATACCCATATGCCCGGACGACCAACAATCCACTCGGGGTTTCATGGTGGTACCGTATTCTCGGACCACGATATGTCGATGGGAGCTCTGACATCCCACACGCTTTCCAGCACAACCTCTCCGCCAGGTCCAACCTTACCCTTCCACATAAACTTCCCTTCCTCCTTATCGAGGATGCTGCCGTGTTGCGGCCCCATGGTACCATCCCCAGTTCCCCACTGAACACAGAAACCGTCTGGTCGGTCAAGCTCAATTTGATCACTGGTCTCAGCTTCCGCGAGTCCCGGAGGTTGCTTGAGTAACACCCTTATCCTTGCTTCGACACTCCCAGGATCAACCGGGTCGCCATGTCTCGTCCTGACGACCGGGAGACTCGTCCTCTCCACAACGTCGATCGCCTCACCGTCGACGCGTCGATTCCGAATGGTCGTCTTCGAAGTATATGTCGTGGTCTTGAGTCGTTCCACGGACTGCGCTTCCGGCGATGTGGAGGTCGTGGAGGTGATGGAATGATTTACCTTGATGGTTGCGTCGATACCGAGAGTGCAACGGAAGGTGTCCCCCGTTCCAACTTCGGGTATGGTGGTCTTGGAGACATATTTATCGTCCAGGAATGTGGAGAGAACGCCAGGGAGGAGGGTATAGTTGCTGTCGTTCGGGATCGAGCACTAGTCAGACAGTAAATCAACGAGACGGAAAACACAGAATATGAACTCCACGAACCCACCTGCAGATATGCATCGGAAGAAACCCTCGGGGTAATTACGTGGTGAATCGTAGCGGTAAACGGTAAGATGGCGAAGGTCACTCTGTGCAACTTCCCGTCTCCCGGAATGCTACACCTTCCGTCCATGATGTACGAAACGGACGTGACATCATTCGCGATAGCCACCGTCTCGTTGGGGTGGTATCGTGGGGGTTCATATGGAGTTACGCTTCGTCGTCTACGACGCCTCGGACTTGGGCTCCTGAGGATCCTGTTCTCAAATCCTCGGCGAAGAGATGAGCGTCGCCTTGGGGGACTCTGGCTCGGGCTCCTGCGTCTGGAGCATCGGGCCCTGCATCCGTCCCTGCTTCTGTTCCTGCTTCTGCTCCTGCTCCTGCCCCTACTCCTGGTCCTGCTCACACCAGACGCCCGGCAGGGTCGACGTTGGTATCCTGGGCTCCGACTTAGAAGTATACGTCTTGGTCTACTCCGTCGGCCCGAACTAATCGATCGAGTCCGTAGGTGTGACCAGGTATTGGTGTGATAGATACGGATAGAAAGGGCGAGGGGACGTACCTCTCAGGACTGGCCCCACGTATTTGAATGGTACTCGCCTTGGGAATCCCGCCATCGAGGTCCTCCGGCGCTCTCGTGCTTAATGTCAACTGAGCATCGTTCCAGTCCTCACCCGTTGATTGAGAGAGGTTAGCACGGTAGTGTAGGTGCACATTTGTGGAGGGCTTTCCCTTCTGAGAGGTGGCGCGAAGATCGTAAAGTGGGCTCCATGACGCATTATGCACCACTGGCAATCAATCAGTATCTGAAAATCAGTCAAGGCAAAGGGCGTAGCTCAACTGTACGTAATGGCCAGTGCTGCGGACGCGTTTCTCGTCGTGAACAGGGTGATTTGGGCAACTCCACGAAGTGACATTCGAGAATTCCTCCAAGTCTCGAGTGAGGCCTTCTCGGCCTTAAGTTTCTCTTCGATGCTCCTCACTTCGGCGTCGCATTCCTCCGCAACGGAGAGGTATTTCTTCGTGAACTTGAAAATGTTCTTCCGCGAGGTAGATCTTGGAGCCAGCGAGTTCCCGTAGTCACGGAGTATCTTCATGACTTCTTCCCTGCGTTTCTTGCTCTGCTCCAATTCGATGACGGTGGCTTCTAACCTCCGTTCGTGTTCGTCGTTCCTCTCGTGCGCGCATAAAATGTCGAGGATCGCGTAAGATCCGCTGTTCGAGACGCGCAAAGACTCGGGTTGCATCGCGTGTGGGAGATTGTCGATCATGATTATGTTTTCGCCGGACTGATGACCAGAATGTATCAAGCTCGGGACTCGTCGACGCTTCTCACCGGGGAGCGGGGCGAAAGGCGCACCTTTAGTTTTAAATCGTGAAACGTGCGCGCAACCTGGGCGGTGTCATTCCGGAACACGGTAACCGACTGGACGATGTGTTGTGAGGCATCGATGCTAATGGTGAGGGAGCCGCCGGGTGCATTTTGCGGGGCGACCATGGGCGGCTTGGACCCGCCAGCCAAATCAAGTTTTCCAAGTAGACGAGATAAGAGGGGCATGTCGTGGTTTTGTGAAACTCCGTGAAGCAATTGTCTAGCCAGAGATCAGGAATGATGATTGACGCCCTGACACGCAACGGCAAAACTACCATCCCGAGTCTCAGAGCCGCAGTTTCCACGCGTTCTATAGAATCTGCGGTCGGCCGGTCCAGTTGGTCCCATTCTCGAGTAGAGGAGAGAAACCGTTCTTCGTAGAAATATGTAGCGGAAGGAGTCAAAAGAAATCGGTGATCGACAGAATGCAGACGCCCTGGGGTGGATCATTAAGTTCTCAGCGGGCTTCGGTTGCGGGGTGGTCGGGGGATATCATAATTTACCTCTGTGGGGAAGTGGAAGGGGGAAGAAGAGCTACCAGAGTTTGGTGAAAACGGTTGGAATAAGATAGCTAATAATTCTACCACTACTGTACACGTACAACACCTCACACTGGAGAACGGCAGAACTTACACATAGAAGGGAACAAGAAAGCACTGGAGGGATAGGGGACTTAGGTTAGAGTTCGCCATAAAGCACGTTCTGTACGTATTCTTGATCCTTGTGCCCTTCCCTCGTGGAAAGGATCTCGAACACCTGCGCGATTGCCGTGGGTCACCTGATGTAAAGGCGAAGAACGACAAGGGACACACCTCGATAGGGGGATTAAGGCCCAATGCTTTGGCACGCTCCCAGCGTTGCATACGAGTAGTGCCTACGCATGGGCCATAGTTATACGACCTTGGAAGGATGACCAGATTGAGCGTGACAGAAATGAGAGGTACCACTAGGACGTACAGATCAAACACCCTCAAAATCTCATGTATCTTTGTCTGTTTCTCCCCATGGACTAGAGTCGGTCGCGTATAAGGTCTCGGCTAGATAAGGAGTCCTTAAGCTTAACTACTCACCTGCAGGAAGACCGCCCATAGTCTCCTTGACGCTCGCATAGTGTTTGTCCCACTTCCGATCCTTGGGATTCAAGCGCTCACGCTCAACCTCCTCAACTGCAGGTGGGGTTGGTATGACTGTCTCTTGGGTCTTGGTCCCCTTCACACTCTTCGACGTGAATCGTTCTGTCTCGGTCTCATCTTCACTATCGCTACTGATTTCCGAAGGGTCAGGGGACCTGGGTCTCTTCGCTGATACCCGATTTGCTTCGACTGAAATTGGGATCGGAGCTGAGCCGGTTTTGCGAATCGGCGCTTGTTTCTTCTCGCCGACCTTGCTGGAGTGTGCCCGCTTCGAGGCAAATGAGAGAGTTGATTGTCTGAGCGTTGGTTTGGTTTTGGATTTCCTGGTTGCAACCATGATGAAGGTATGAGTCAAGGAGGATGTTGAACTCTTTCCTGATTTGGTTACCAGCTGCTGCGCGATCATCTATAAAACCCCCCACCTTCGAAGTCGCGTCACCGACGCGTTCACGACTTCTTCCACAAACTAATTTCGCGAAGAATCTCGGCTCGGAAGTCACCTTCGTGTAGCGATTAACTTTCCAGGGATCCCGCCCAAGCCTACTAGACTTGTCTCTCTCAGGTACTAGCCACAGGTCTGTTTAGTGCCCTGCAACAAATGCCATGCGGCCAAAGAAGGGGGTCGAGTTATGTATTTTACATCGATAAAAGTCGAATAATAATAGCTGATATGCATATACGTAGCGGTAAAAGGTCAGTGAAATGATAGGCTGGGGTCGAGTGAGGGAGGAGAAAGATTAAAACAGGGGGCAGACGAAGGAAAACTCGAAAATGAAAAAGTGCGACATGAGATCGTGTATGCTAGTAACGTGCGCCATTACGACGAAGAAACCCCAGCGAAGGACGGAGAATGGAATGGGCTTTTGGAGGGGGGAGGCTACGACTGTGCACGCCCGAGAACCACTACACGATCGACCATGAACAAACGAGAGTCGAAAACAAACGCACAGAGACATAAGGTGTCATGAAGAATCGACCCTCGTGAATGGCGTTGGCATCCTCCTCTGTGCAACAACATCCTGAAGAGTCAACGAAGGAGTCGTAGAACTCAACGCCTCCGTCGGGAACGATATCGATCCAGAAGCTGACGAGTATTCAGACGAGGAAGAGGATCTGGACATCGGCGGCTGTCGTTCAGCCATCTTCCTCCTCCTCTCCCCAACTCTCCAAATTACGTCTTTCAACTCCTGAACGACCTCCACACCGGGTCCCATACTACCACTAGTCTGCCTATCCTGAGTTCCGGACTGACTGGTGGTCGGGTCGTCGATGGGTGAGAGTCCCAACTCCCTCCTTTCTCTCCGAGCCTTGGTAAGCGCGATCCTCTCCTCTCGTGTCAACTTTGATCTCTCTCTTTTGAACCCGCCCAAGTCTTCAGTATCAGCCTCGAAAACCTCTTCGACACCAATGAACTTTGGGTGAGTGTCTTCCAGACGCGACTCCAGATGCCTCGAAAAGCTATCGTCGCCATCTTCGAAACCAAGAGTGGCGTTTGCCACGAGTGTCGAAGTTCGGAGTAGAGCCTCCACCATTACAGACCCCCTCTCCTCAACTGACTCGTCAGTCCCGTTGTCATGGCCGAGGGCGGGTACCTCTTCCACGTCGGACCCAGAAAGGACATCCTCAGTATCTCGAGGAGGTGTAGTCAGTTGCTGGACGTGGTGGAGGAGATGGTCTCTGCCCCTCTCGCACTCCCTGAATGCAAGTCCGAGCTCCTTCCGCACTCGCTCGTAGGCCTCGATGGCAGCCTCCGTGTTCGTTGTCGTGGAGGTTGAACCTTGCGGTGGAGGATCAGCGAATGGATCATCCAGCGAGACGTCCGGAGAAGTTGAATCACGGTTTTTCCCTGAAGCGGTATCCCGTAAAGCGGTAACACACTGTTCTAGGTTATCTCTCGCTTCGTTCAAAGCGCAAGTGAGAGCGTCAACATGAGCGGCGAACCTCATCAAGTGGCTGGGCATCGGGGCATAAGACATCACCTGTTCGATGCTCCGGAAGGGCTGTTTCGCCTTAGCTATTGTCGGGAGCCCCGAATCGTTGGCACTGAGAGGTGCACTCGATGACGTCGAAGCGGAATGTGATCGGAGATGATGGGGGATGGATGTGAGGTGTTGGGATAGGTAAAGGGGTTGCGGGAAGGATTGGGTTTGTGAATGTGAACGGGAGTGTGACGGTCGCGTAACTGAGGGGGAACGCGAACGCGATTGTAGGAGAACAATCTTCTGTGAAGGACTCGTGGCTGGATTGGAAGGAGATGCGCTCGCTTCTCTAGATAATGCAGGTAAGCTGGGCGTCCCGTCCTTTATCCTACGTTTCTCTGCCTCGTCCAGCGCTTCCATTAACCTTTCGGTAGCATCCACCAATGAGGTGGTCAGCAAGGTCATGACGGATCTCACATCCTCCCAATACTCCTCTTCCTCCTCAAACCTTAACGCAAGGAGGTGAGAACACGTGTACCTCTTCGCCGAGAGGGCGCCTTGTAAAGCGAGATTGAGAGCTGATATCGATAAAGGATGCCTCGAGGTCTGAAGCAAGGTAAACCTTGATGACGGTGAGAGACTGGAAGTTTGATGTCTTGATGAAGGTCCAGGGCTGCCAACCGAATCGTACCCCATACGCCTGAAAGCTTCTAGTCCTCCACTCATATGATTCCGCTTCATATCCAATGCGGCACGCCCAAATTGTTCCCCATCACTAGCTGTGACGGGAAGGCTCTCACCCTCCCCCCTTTCGCTTTGATCCACGCCCAAAGCCATGGTGTAATCATGAGGTATCTCAATCTCTTGGCCAAGTATTTCCAAATCCTCTGCAACCTCCTCCTTCACACCGTCCAAGAAAGGGGTAACCGGAGCAGAAAAACTAGAAGTTTGCTTCTTTGACAGCGTCGGTATCTCGGATCTACGATTCCCGCCTTTAAGCGTCCTCTTGGGCGTCTGCGCCGGCGAGGTGTTGGACCGGGTGAGATTGCTGTACGATCCATTCCACGTAGCCCTTTTGTTGATCCCTGAAGGTACATCGGGTACACTCATCGTGCGTGCCCTTGCGTGGAACGTATTTGATTGCGATCTTTTTCGGAGTGTGCTCGGACTGGCGACGTCGGAGCCCGAATCGAAATTGGATTTAATCGGTGAGGCTGGAGCATACATCTCCGACAGCGGGGCAAGGTCCGCAGGGGAAGTAAGAGCCGAAAATAGCTGTCGGATGTTATCGGACTGAATCTGAGTTGTGTGCAGAGAGGATTGCAAAGCCATGCGTAAAGATGTGGATGGAGAAGACGTGCTTGTTGGGCCATAGAAGCTGCTGTAGGCGAATTTTCGTAAGCTTTACGGGATACCGCTGACGGCTGATGTTATATTACCTCTGCTCCTCACCCTCCAATATTGTAACGGAATCATGCACAGCAGAATGCCACGCATTGCAAGCCTTGACGAGCTCATCAAGGGTTTCCAATGACTGCGAGGATAATAGATACCACGTTTTAAAAGTTGCAGATGATCACATGACGTGAAACACTCACAAGCGACATTGTCTGAGGTTTGACATTCTTCTCGGCTTTGGACAGGTGGAAGAGGAGGACGGTCGAAGTCGCAATGAGAGCAGCCAGGACGAAGTTGTCAGCGATAAGCGCCACAAGGGCCATACATATGAGCGTTAATGGCCAGTGTGAATCGGTAAATGAATCGAAGAGGGTGGGTGATGGGGCCGGCGGGTCGGTGGGGTCGACGGAAGATGTCTCAGAAGTTAATGACAGCCTCCCTGGGAATTGAGAGTGAAACATGCGACGTTGGGTGGATTGGAGCGAGGTGGACAGAAGAGACGACGATATGACATTGTACTTGAAGCGCTCTGCGAAGACCTCCGAGTGGAACTTGGGATGTAAATTCAGAGCCTAGGAGGACGCTCAGAGAATGAGTGGTCTGAACGTAATGGAATAGATTAGACCTGGCGTACTTGGAGAACCCAAGATACGGTAGAGGCAAATTGGAGCTTGCCGGAACGCAGACCGTCGATAACATCGTAATTCCCTCCGGGCATTACCTCGATGTCTCTCTCGGACTCTGTTAACGTAAAACAAAAAAGACGGGTTAGATGATAGGGTTTGAGGAGGGAAGTTGAATGGGATGCGGACCAGTAAAGTAGGTTTGAAGAGGATGTTGGTCATAAACGGGCTGTGCCATAGCTGTGGATCGTGAAAGTCGTGAGGAGAGGTTCCGATATGAAGAAAACGAGTGGAAGGGTCGGCTTGGAGAATAACTGGGGGATATAGAGACGGGGTGCGTGCGCCGTGCAGCTGAAGCGGGTGGTGTAGTTGGACCTATGCCGACCGATGCCACAGTTGTGCGGTGAAAAAAGCCACGTGGTCATTCACACCTGAGACGGAAACCAAGAGGAACTCGTCGGAAATCCCGCAAAAAAAATCATACCCACTTATCGTTTGTTATTGTTCGGGTGAATGCATTTTCCAGCCTTATGGTACTTGGCGAAAAGTCTTTTGTATTGGAGCAGGCACCCAGGCCCAAGCGACCTCACATAATGTACCCTGCGCTCCGGTCGACCACGGCTCGATCCGGTCCGCGCTGAAACATTGGGCCAGTGCCCAGTCTATTTTCCTCATGGTAAAATATATCTGAAGCTCATCTTACCTAGATATCCTCAGATTCACGCCTTGGGTCAGCCGGGCAAAGCCAGCCTGGAAAGTCGTTGCGATCGTGGGAATCCACATGTGACCTCGGAGGATCGGATGGGTCGGGTGGCCTATTCTGGACCTGGGAATACGATGCTTTGAAAGCTCCCTCCCAGCGAGTTGAGCGGAGGAGGTTAACGCTGGGTTTTACCAAGGGTGTCCGAAGCCACGTCGAAGGGTCACTGGCGGTCTCTCACCTCATCGAATGGGCTAAGATCGCCTCACCTCGAGCGGCATCGCAATTAATTACCTTCCGACCAAGACGCATCCAAAGGTTCGTTTAATAGACTTGCGGGGAGTACGGCACGTAAGAGGCCCAGGGTGGAAATAGGAGGGGTTTTGTACCGCTCGCGGGTAGGCTCCCATTTAGATGAAAACGAGCTCTTCCGTGGTTGTAACCATCAGCGTCTGGAAAAAAGAGCATCCGTTCTCCTCACAAGGGAGTATTGGGCGCTGAGAGATTGCAAAATTTCGTTCGCCTCTGCCAATACCACGCCGAAGCGGGTCGGCCCTCGCTTCGACGTGTTTCGAAGACACACCAAGCAAGATGAATAATGATCTGCGCACGGTGGGCACGTTGTAAACAAGTGCGAATCTCCAAGGGGAGTTGGTCGAGATCATACTAGAAGCCGTCACTACCGTAAGAGTGCTGTAGGGTTGTATGTGATTGTTGCCGCTCTAGGCTGCCCTGATAACGAAAGGACACAACAGCCTCCGAGGGTGTGAGCAGGGGAGACCAAAACCCTTGTACCATACTCACTCACCTGCGTAGTGCCCGAGCGAGTCCTCGACATCCGGGAGGAGTCTAGCGGAAGGAACCCAAGACAATCTACCACTTTCCTGTAAAAGAATCCCTTTAGGAGGCGGGACGAGCCGCAGATGCAGAATCTGGGGTCTTATTGACCACGTGCCGACCATATGTTATCATAATACTGGCTGTACACAGCACTACTCATTTCTTCTTCCTCCCTCAAAAACATCCTTCGTCTCTTTCCCTCCGCTCCCGTATAGACTCCGCTAGCGTTGCGCCGCGGGGGTTGCTGTAAAACTTTCTGCGACACAGTTTCTCCCCTGCAGAACCGTCCTGATGGATTTTCAATCTACGACCGAGATTCACTACCCCCATCATCCTCAGCAGACGCAGCAGCACCCGCACCAGCAGCAACCGCAGCCACCACAGCAGCAGTCATGGAACCAGACTACTACGCCCCTTCCCAATCTGTTGCAGCCTCCACAGTCCTCTTCTTTGGCTCCAGCCCAGGACCATCACCACCATCAACAGCAACAGCTATACCACCATTACTCGACGTCTGGTTCAACGGACAGTAGGCCTCAGGTCACCACCTCCTTATCCTTGAACATTTCCGGTCTATCCGTCGCATCCCCCACAAACCTCTCTCCAATCACACCTTCCACCCACCCGTCAACGAACTCTGCCGTCTCTCCCATCACACCGATCAGCCCTGCTCAGCAGGCACTCGGCAGTGGTGGTCCCGGGACCCATCTTCACCATCATCACCATCCGGCCGTACATCCCTTCCAGTTCGTACCGCCACCTCTCGACCATCGGTATGACGACCAATCGACGGTTTCGGTTCAATACGATTATTCTCGCAGGTTAAATAGCTCTCGTTCGTCATCCTCTGACGAGAAGTCTATCCCCAGAAAGCGCAGTTTCACCACCAACGGGACCATGCTCGAGGACAATCTTTACGAGACCGCCGACATGGACATTCATACCCCAAGTGGCTCCGCTTACGACGAAATGGACATGTCCTATACTAACGCTGTATCAGGAAGTCCCGCTGATGGTGGAAGCAATAGTGGCGGTGAAGAAGATCCTTTGAAACCCATGTCTCAATCCGGCTCGCTCAGTGGGAAACCGATCACCACCAACAACTTCGTCACCAAACTCTACCAGTAGGCTATTTTACTTTCAGGTGGTGGCCGTGTATTCTGAGCATCCTGCCCCAGGATGATTATCGATCCAAAATCTGCCCAGTTTATAAGTTGGACGGAACTCGGAACGAGCTTCGTTGTTTCTAATGTCGCAGAGTTCAGCAGAACTATCCTGGGATCTCACTTCAAGCACAACAACGTAAGCGCAAGATTTGACTTGTAAATCGAATTCTCATCAACTCCTGTGACCCCGTGCCCCCCTGGTCTTTGAACAGTTCTCTAGTTTTGTCAGACAACTGAATATGTACGGTTTTCACAAGATCAACAGGGTAAGTGTCTTCTCCTACCTGAAACACCCAACTTCCATTTCGTTCGGCCCCTTGACGCCTTCGTGCCCTTCTTAGACGCCAAGGTCTCAGCGATCTTCTTCCGATGTCCAAACTTGGGAGTTTTCTCACCATAAGTTTCTTCGGGGACGCCCCGATTTACTCGAAGAGATCAAAAGGAAGACAATGGATCCAGATCCGTCATTGACCAGCCTCAAACAGCGGTTGGAGTTGCCCGGTGAAATTGTCGTCCAGCTAACTGCCATGAAGGACGAGAACAGACGGATCAGGAAGGACCTTGAGCTGGAACGGAGGAAAGTCAGTAGACTTACTGTCGCAGTCAAAACCATGTGGGACGTGGTTGAAAGAACATTCCCAGGAGGATGTACGTTCGCCTTTCGCTTATTTGCTTTGTTCCATTTCCTCCTTTTCCCATTGCCTTTGAGATGTTTTGAGCGAACGCTGATCCCCCCGTTTATTTGTGCCCTTTGTTGGTCGGGACGATCGTGTGCCTTCTCTGATCGGTGGCGGCGTCTCCGTATTCAGTGCCTGCCTCGTTCCCGATGGACCTATTGGAGAACCACGAGATTCACGGGGGACCGAACATCTTAGTCACGGCGCCTGGATCTTCGAACTTGCCGGTCTCTTCTGCAAGCGCAAATTCGGTGACGAATGGGGGAACCAACCCTACTCACCTTCCGTCTTTGTCTCTTCCGAGCGTTAACGCGCATAATTACTCGCTCAGCCCTGCGTCATCGCCTACGACTTCGGAGTTCCCGATGCACCAGAATTCACCACACAACTTGTCGAGGCAGAGCAGCTTCAACTTTGACGGGCGATACGATCATACATCTCTGCCTCCATCTCCTCGACCAGGACAACTAGGCCAGGTTGGAGACGATAGGGTAAAGCGACAAAGAATGAGTCCTGTCGACCCACCACCCATGGGTACCCTTCCCTCCATTGCCGGCGGAAATCCGAACGCCAATACGCAGAACGTGGGAGACGATCCAGGAAAGAAGCTCTCCAGGGCGAGGAGTGACTCAGCCCCGATGGGTGGTGGTGGACCTGGCTTTTTCGGTCAGACCAATTCCAACAGTGGACTTGGAGGATTTTCGTACAACACCCCGGGCGTCCCGGCCAGGGCACGAGGATTAAGTTCAGCCGGTGGAAGGGGGAAGAGTAACACTGGGTTTTGAGATGGGGTTTTTTTCTCTCACTTTCCCCGATCCGATACTATGGAACGGCGGAAGATGGCGGGAGGCACCTTGGTCGTTCCACCTTCCTCGAAATCCACCTTTACCCATGATTTTCGCAGCCGTTTCAAGGGTCTGGTGAGAGATGAGCCCTGTCATATGGCTCCTTACGCTTCTTCCTCGCTTTAGTCCTTTCTAATCGGATCTACTCCATGTCCCTATTTCCCGTTGTCTCGCATACTTTTCCCAATGTTCGGTGCCGTTGTGCTGATCTAAATTCACCTCCCCCCTCTCTGTACGTGCGGTCCTTTTCGAATCTCTCTGTTTCCGATTTGA
Source organism: Thelephora ganbajun (assembly GCA_014904855.1). Classification (NCBI taxonomy): domain Eukaryota; kingdom Fungi; phylum Basidiomycota; class Agaricomycetes; order Thelephorales; family Thelephoraceae; genus Thelephora; species Thelephora ganbajun. The sequence continues at coordinate 104,133 of MU118010.1, forward strand.
TTCCCAAGTTTGTTTGGTATTGATTTTCACACCGCTTCTTTCTCCCCCAATGCCAACCCTTTTCCGCTGCCTTTTCGTCCCTTTCACTATCCTCTGTAGTTTAGATCTTCAGGTGTCTCATTGCTTTCCGGTAATCTTTCGTCATCCGCTCCTTTCCTCTACAGGATGGTCTTCACACGGCCCACCTGGCCATCATCTTACAACCACTTACTCGCCATCTGTCTCCTCTCTCCTTGTGCTCATCGAAAGGCTGATTTTTACCCCTCGTCGCTCGTTTAGACCTTCACGCTTGTTTTTAGTTCGTTTCCTTTTCGTTTCCATGCGAAAAGAGTCATCTCACCCCCCTTTTGAATCCCACTTTGACTCTCTTCCGTCTTGTCGATTGATGTTCTCCATTTTTGTGTGTACCTACTGTAGTCAGGTTCAAACGTTTGTAGATATGCTGGGCTTCGCCGGTCGACAGGTCGATTTTTTTAGATATTGTAAATTTACGGAATCCTCCACCTTTGCTCACGGATAGCGATTGTTACGAAGGAACGACTAAGGCTCATCAACCTCGTTTCTGGTGACCGGTGAGCTGGTCCACGATTCAGTCTACATTATTGAAGCCGATCCTAGGGCTGATTGTTCCCCATTCAATCCAACGTGTCCCTTCTTGACGATCAACAAGACTGACTAACAGAACGCGAACTAACGGGGTAGTGGGGAGCCAATGATGACGAAAAGTAAAGAAATGTATCGCTGAAGTCGGTCGAAGCCGGAGCCTTCGGATTGTTTTTCTCCCTCGAGATTCCTCCCGGCCGCTTTACGGAAGAATTGTTTGACCCCATTCGAACGAGTACTCATCGTAAATTTCGTATAGATGGGCCGGTCTGCCCCTTTGGATTTTCCGGGCCCTCAGGCCTCAGACGGTACGCATGATGGTGATCGGGACTGATCGAAAAATGAGGCTTCCCAAATTCGTTTAGAGGAGACCGGAGACCTTTTACCCGAGAGAGAAGGGGATGACATCGAAAAAGCCTGTCGAACCTCACGAGGTCGTCATAAGGGATCGTAGCGGTTAAAAGTACATGAAAATGCACTCATGAGAGTTGAAAATGTACCAAAATATATCGTTTGTTTTCCCGATGAACTATTTCACGACCCGTGATGAGTGTATATGTGTATTTCATTTCTAATGGGACTCTCCCTTTGTTCACTCGAACCGACGATCTACGCTTGGTTGCTTGCCCCGATTAGTCGTCACACGAGCGTCTGGATTGTCTCCGGTGTTAGTACGCAACGTGAGGCCGCCGCGCTGGGGACGAGGGTAGTCCCAGCACGCGGAGTAGAGCCCCTAGCCCCGTAACGCAATGTTGTTAACGTGATCGCGCTGAGATCATCTAACTTTAAAAGTCCAAGCATGAAGTTACGTGTTCCAGAGAAACAAGCTGAGCGTATGTACACCGGAGACCGTGGATAAGTCCGAGTCACCAAGTTTGAATATGAATGACCTTGGAGACTCGCGTACGTCTTTTGAGTTGACTGTCATGAGGACGCCCAACGTCGTCGGCTACGCGGCGATGTATATTTGATTCCCCCCTGCTAGTCTGACAAAGCGGCGTTCATTTTTTGAGGGCGGTATGAAAATCCGAAGACGAACCTTGGGGTTACAAACCTAACATCGAGATGATGCCATACGCGCCAAATAGGTCCACTCAGCCCTCGAAGATCCCCAGTTTTCAGTCTGGGAGTACGAGACACCCGATGCGAGCCGGAGGCTGCGACGTAAATCCGAGATTGTTGGGCGGAGGGTACAATCTCATAGAGTTAAGGTAGGTGCCTGAGCGTGTCGTACCAGAACTTCGTGCATCATGATTTAGCGCGACCTATTCTAATATCGGTTAGGGTACACCAAACTTTAATTCTCGAGACTCGACCACGGATGTAGTCTAGGGAGAAACCGGGGTAATTTACGACGGTTCCAACTTGTGCGTTCGCCGGCACCCTGCGACTTTCGAATTCCCTGCCTGAGTCGCATTGAGCGTACCCAAGGTTGGAGGTTCACAGTACCTCTGCCCTTCTACGGTAAGGTGGTTGCTTTTGCAGGCAACGTTTCCACCGCAACCATTTTCAGGGGCCTTGCTACCTTCAGCCTTTTTCATTTAATGGTATCGACGATGGACGACTGAAGCATCGCAATTCCGCAATGGAGTCTGGACCCGTGGGAATAATATCGGCAACGGGCGTGATGGGCGGCCTGAGCGGGGAAGGTGAGTATTGCGAACGAGTTGTATACCTTCTAAACGAATGCTGAGCGCTGAAGCGCTGATTTTGCGCTGAAGAATGAGCAAATTTTCTTCAGATAAAGCGAATCGACCAACGCAGAGAAAAGCCCGGGGAAATTATCGGGGACAAATTTTATTGGATGGCATGTGGGTAATCTTTCACCTCCTCGGGATTTCTCCGCCTGTCTTTACTGAAGATCCTGGTTCATACTCAGGAGAAAGCACGATTTACACGATGGGTACATAGCCCGCAGCTCGCAGCCCAGCGTCTGCGGGATTGTAGCAACCAGTTGCATTCGTGTTTCCTGCGCCACATCACGGGGTGTTTGTGGGAAGAGTTACCGGATACATGTGGTTGCCTACTTGTGGCGAACTGAAGGGGTTCCTACCCTACATTTGTAGCACAGGAAGATGGTGGCTTGAATCATACGGCATTAACCAAGATCCGGGCGGAAGCAGACAAAAGAAAGAAAGAAAAACAGGGTCCGAACTACTCGCATATCACTCCAAGAGTGCCTAAATTCGCTGGGTGACCCGACGCTACTGTCCTTCTTATCCTCCAGCCATGTCCACCAAATCCAACGTAGATGTCCTTATCATAGGTGCTGGCCCTGCTGGGCTCATGTGTGCGCATGGGTTGGCGCGGGCCGGGGTGAACGTCCGAATAGTGGACCAGAGGTGAGCGCGCGAAGCGACCATGGGCGTGGTTCTCCAACCTCTGCAAACCCTATCCTAATTCATCCTAACCACTTGATTCCAGACCAAGCATGGTCCCAGCAGGGCAAGCGGATGGGATCCAGCCGAGAACGATCGAAGTGCTCCAGGTCCGCCGCCGACCTCCCTGAGATAGCGATCCCTTGAGGTTGACCCTTTCTATTCTCAGAGCTATGGACTCGCAGAACGTTTATTGCGTGAAGGAAATCAAATGCATATGGCTGTCAGTTTTTATTCACACCCCTTTTTCCGATGGAGCGTGGGACGGAGCACCTGTAGCTGACAGTCATATTATCTGCGCTTACACCCCGATAGGCTTTCTACAATCCAGGCCCGAACGGCGGTATCGAACGTACTGGACGAGCACCAGACGTCACGGCGTCTACCGCCAGGTACCCTTTCGAAGTAGGTGTTGTTGTCATTCAACCGTGGCTCCTCCGAACAAGCACTAACGTCGCGGCCCCACGCCAGGTCACGCTGCATCAAGGCGCCATTGAATCGATATTCTTGGACTCGTTGTATCTTATGGGCCGAGCGGTGGAACGCCCAATCAAGCCCACTTCCATCGAGTTGTCGCAGAACGAAGCAGAACTAAGGGATCCCAGAGCTTATCCTGTCAAGGTACGCCACCCCGATGTTCGGGTACATTCACGTACGCGCTCGCGCTGAGTTCGCTCGTAATCAGGTGCATCTGAAACGACTCAACGCCGCCGATGAACAGTCTTCGACAGAAATCGTGAACGCGCGGTTCGTTGTTGGAGCTGACGGTCAGTTCTCGCGCTTGCCACTCTGTTCCGAACAGGAATGAAATACTGATCTTGGGGTCGTGAGACAGGTGCTCATTCGTGGGTTCGCAAGAACTTCGGAATTCAGATGGAAGGCGAACAAACAGGTGCGACATCCACGCTCCATTGACCCACCCTACTACAGCCCCCCTTTGCGGCTGACGGCGATCATGTCACTATAGAATACATCTGGGGTGTAATCGATACGGTCCCCGAAACAAACTTCCCAGACATTCGTAATCGCTGCGTCATCCATTCCGAAAGTGGTTCGTGCATGGTGATCCCACGAGAAGGGGATAAGGTTAGACTATACATTCAACTCAGTGACAAACAAGTCGTCGACTCAGCCACGGGGAGGGTTGACAAGGGTAGGGTGTCAACGGACCATTTGCTCCAGGTGAAGATCTTGTCCTGCGTTTATGCATCCGTTCTAGCTGTGATGGGACACTAAGTTTCGGTTCGCAGGCAGTCAAGAAGATTATCAAACCGTACACAATCGACGTTCGAGAGATAGAGTGGTGGACGATTTACATTAGCACGTCACCCTTTACACCACATTTGAAACTTTTCTTCTGACCATTGGGCACAGTTGGCCAACGAGTCGCGTCCAAGTTTTCCATCCACGACCGCGTCTTTATCGCTGGCGATGCTTGCCACACGCACTCTCCCAAGGCTGGACAGGGTATGAATGCCAGTATGAATGATACCCACAACCTCAGTAAGGCGTAAAGACCAGAATCTAGTCCGTTCTACATGACTGACGTCGTCCAAAAGTTTGGAAGCTTGTCCACATCCTGCGAGGATGGGCTGACATTTCACTGCTGAAATTCGTGAGCCGCCATTCGATTCGAAACGCACAACCCTCGCTGAGAGTCAAGCCTAGTATGAGTTCGAGCGACGAAAATACGCACAAGATTTAATCAACTTTGATCGCCAGTTCTCTGCTTTGTTCTCCGGAAAACCAAGGACGCAAGAGAATCAAGACGGCGTATCGCATGAAAGATTCTTAGAGTAAGCGGTTTGTGCATGTCGCTGTTTGAGACTGACACGGTCGCTAGGACTTTCCAGACCTTTGGCGGGTTCACATCGGGGATCGGCATCCACTACGCCCCTTCTACGATAACCGACGTCACCTACCAATTCCTCGCTCCTGGCCTTCCAATCGGCCAACGGATAATCCCCCAGATTCTCATCCGAGCCCCCGACTCCAGACCATACGAACTTCAAGATCTCTGCCCGGCCGACGCTAAATTCAAGATCCTAATCTTCCTCGGAGATATCGCGGATCCTGTCCAAGCGGAACGGGCGCAGAAATTTGCTGAAGCTTTGGGAAAGCCAGGGAGCTTCTTGAGTAAGTATGGGAGGACCAAACCGGGTATGGTGGGGTGGAAGGTATTCGATCTGTTGACCATTTGTGCGACGAGGAAGGAAGTAGTGAATTATTTGGATGTCCCGGCGTTTTTGAGACCGCATTGGACGAAGTCAGTTTTTCAAATCCTCGGAGACGGGGAATTATGACTAACCACTTGACGATGGCTTAGGGTCTTCGTTGACGACGTGAGCATTGCGCTCAACGCCGGTGGAAGGGCTTATTCGACGTACGGGATTGACCGTAATGCTGGTGCAACCGTTGTTGTCCGACCAGATGGGTACGTCGGAATTGTGGCACCTTTGGAGGATGTCGGAGTCCTCAACACCTACTTTGCTGGTTTCATGACCCAACGAAGCACTGCCTCTTCCCACTCGTAATGCCCTCCTTCAAGCTTCAAGCATCGTCTATTTGTAACAATGTACACATTTCCGAAACGTTGTATACTATATGATTCGCCCACGTATCTACATCCCCTCCCAACCGAGGCTTGAGGCTTGTAGCACGAATAAAGGTTGTTGGCGAGGAGCTTAGGAGTAAGGACGCCGGTCAACTGCAGCAGACCTCGAGAATCTCGCCCTATCAACTCCCTCATCCCCTGCGAGACAGTACGATAGTAGTGACCTGAAGGCCTAAGGGTCTAGCGGGTACACAGACCGCACGAGTCGAATTTCTGGCATCATAACACTTATATCAGAGTTCAGTGCTTGAGGAATCATTAATCACCGACCGCGCCCTGCATGTTCCTCCTCAAAGACCGCCGAGGCGAAAACACAACTCTAGCGTAAGTGACGAGACGAGAACTATCTGATCAAACGTCGAAGTGCTGTTTGAGAGGTTCGATGTTGGTAGATCTCAACCTCCATCAGAAAAAGAGGCATCGTCTTATTTTACTGATGCTCGGGAGTCCCGTTATGCTATCCTCCAACGATAGCCACTTCAATCTCCATCGGGACACCTTTGGGCTCCTGAAGGAAAACTACCCTAGAGGGCGCCACCCATCGCTTGCTGGGAAGGAGCCTGGTATTCTGCGGTGTAAATTTCTGATCGAGAATCGACTTTGACACTTGTCAAGACCAGTCGAGACTTGCAATGACGTAATAGATACCCAAGCCCACGTGGGACGCAAGGATGGGTTACTTCATTCAAAATTCAGAGTAGGAGTATAGGGTGTGCCGAATAGAAGACCTAGTAGTGTTACATGGTTATGATACCCGCTTATATACTGTACTAGAAAAAGATGCGATGCAAAGGGATCGAAAGCGAGAAAGATAGCAATAGTAGATCGAAAAAGTTCTACCGTTTCGATGGAGGTGGGATAACACGTCTCGCTCCGGTTCTAGTAGCGGTCGTCGTGGCGGCGTTCCGGGCGGCACTACTCGTAGCACCAGTGACCCCGGGCCGCGATCTAGTCCTCGGCGGTGGAGGTTTCGTCGTAGTTTTGCTACTCGTTACCCCTCGACTACCTACCGGCGGCTTTGTGGGTGATGCTGGAGGATTAAGTTTCTGCCGTTTCGCGATGGTGTTCTCTTTGTCCAACCCGGCGGCGGCGGCAGTTCGCGCCCTCGGGGTCGGTTTCGCGAGGGCCTTCTCTTGTGGCTTGTTTTCCGTGTCCTTCGCTTTGCCCTTGTCCCTGCCTGTAGTCATAGTCGCAGGTTTTTTGACCTCAACCTTCGCCTTTGTCTTGGACGTCGTCGACGTGGTGGCCGTTCTCTTGATCGTGGAAGGTTTCACCTTTCTCGGTGACGTGGGTGTGTTCTTGACCTTCAAAGGAGGGTCTGGGTCAACTTCCATCGAAATTCCCAACTCCTCTTCCAGCGTCATTTCCTTCTCCACCTCTTTGCCTTTCCCAAGATCCTCCAATGGCTTGGCCCAGTCTTCCTCCATCAGAGTAGCGAGTGGTGCTCGCTTCTCGACAGAAGTGTCCACCGCCATTGAATCGAAAGGATCGTCGATGTTCCCAGATGCGACGACTGGAGGTTCGTGAGGAGGTGATGCCCTGTTGACCATAAGAACTCGACTAAGAGGACTAGGCTTAACAGGAGAGTACGCGTGAAGCATCCGCTGAGCCAATGGTTTGGCGACGAGGAATGCTCGATCGGGTGACTTTGGGGGGAGTTGTTGTGCGTCGCTCGTAAAAGGTTGTGGAATGTGATCTGATGGCGAAGGATCGGAGGTGATGGGTGGAGCGGAAAGTTTAAAGGGAGGGGGAGGAGCGCGACTTGTTGGTTTCGGTGGTGGAGGTAACGATGACTGTGGCGAATGCGGAGGAAGGACAAACTCGGTAGTCACCAGTTCCTTCGGTTGCGCGCATGAAGTCAACAGATCCTCGACGCTCGTCATTCGAGCAATGGTCTCTCTGGACGGCGGAGGCGGTGAAGGAGGGATGAGTTCGGTATCCAACGTTTGCATCGGAACCGCTTTCCTGGGAGGGGAACTGAACTTGACACTCTTCCTTCCCTTCTTACCGGCCACTGCACTCGACAACCTCCGCTTCTGTTTCGCGGGTTGTGGTTTCGTCGGAGATTTCGATTTCCTACGTGAAGGAGAAGCCAGCCTCTTCTTCAACGCAGACTTAACATCCGCAGATGATGCGGACATTCCTGCGGCTTTGGGTGACGGCGGAAGGTCATCGATCATCTTCTTGACGTCCCACGCCCGTCGATCTTCCAAGAACTCCAACCGTTGGACCTCAAGTGCAGCCCTCTCCCTACCCAACTTCAACGCGGCCTCAGTGAGGTTACGGCGATCCTCCTCGAGCTCATCGCGCTCAGCCTGTAGTTGTTTCTTTTCCATCGACATCGTCTCCGAGTCCAGATCTGGTGTAGTCGAGAGAACGCGTGATGAATCCTGACCCTTAATGAACTTGTCTACGAGTGACCGCGCTTGATTGGCGTAGTCAGAAGTGTGGCACCTAGCTTGATCTGAGAAAGGGATGTCCCGTGTTAGACCGAGTACAGGTATATGACAAAGGGTGGCAACTTACCAAGCTCAGTTCGTAGGTCTTGAATGATGACGTTCAGCTTGGCGATGTCCTCGCTATGTGAAGTGCCGGACTCGGGGGCGTTCTCCAGTCGCTTCTCAATAGCGTCTTCGACAGCGTGTAAAATCCCCTTGAATGCCTCGCGGGCGGCGTTCATCGGGGCCAGCGGGAACAACTGCGCCTCGGTCGTAGGAGTAGGCTACGACGATATCAGACACGTCTATCCCCTAGAACAAGAGAAATGCGCTTCGCACCTCATCGACCATATGTCGCTCATCACCGCGATACTTGATTCTATGCAACAACCCCTGAGCTCCATTCGCACAACCCATGACCAACTTCTTGAGAACATCGTTCTCCTCGGCCAAATTCACCCTCGCGTTCTCAGCGTCCTCCAAAGCGATATCAATATATCCCTTCTCGAACTTGCTTTCCGTCGCGCTGACGTTCAAGTTCGAGCAAACGAACTGAGCGGTGGTCTGCTTCGAGTCGGCGATCTTGGATAGTCGTTCTAGCAGCTTGTCTTTCTCCTTCTCGAACTTCTTCACTTCGTTTTGGGCGCCGAGGCGTACGCTTTGAAGCGTCGTTCGGAGACGTTGGTTTTCTTGAGTTAGGGCTTTGAACTTTTTCTCCGCGTTTTCTGCAACTTTCTCGGCCGCCCTAAAAAACCGTGAGCCCAACAGAGATAGAAACTGTTGAGGGGGAGGGATACACACGACGCTCGAGATTTCCAAACGTTCATCTCCCTCTCAGCGTTCCCAGCAGTTTCGACCGCGTTCTGATGCATAGACCGTAGTCTATCGTTATCGTACCCCGTCGTCCTCACTTTCGTGTTCAACTCATCAATTCTCTCCATATCCCTCTGCACACACCGCCACAACACCAAGAGTTTTTTAAAACCGCCCCATTGATGCTATTAGCCACAAAAAACCGGGAGAACAGAAAGGAGGAAGAAACACACCACTCGTTGATTCATCAACGAAAGCAACACCTTCACCACCCTCTCCATATTCGACGTTGAGAGTCCATCTAGGGAGATCCCGGGGTTATGCGCGAACCCGTGCGCGACAAGCTGAGAATTCAAGTACTGCAGGCTCGACGTGTAGCTCATCTCAGAGTTCCCGTCTGCATCCGTGTTCGTCGCCGCCGACATATCCGTAGACATCCACGACATCTCGCCCAGTTCCTCCGCTGTGGCGAAGGGAGGTGACCCAATGAGGCGGGAGGAAAGAGCGGTGTGGTGAGATTTGAGAGAAGCGGGGGGGCTCCCTTGGTGGATGATGGGGGTGTGTATGTCAACTTGACACGTGACCGTGTCTCTCTAAGCGCCTTCCTCCCATCCTTCCATGCGAGCTCGTCCAGACGATGAGATTACGATTACCATAAGAAATAACGATAACAGAAAAAGGCACAAGCTCAACTAGCTACGATACTGTCCGAAATTCTACCATTGTACCACCTCCACCGTGGAGCCTCTATGAGCCACCCCTTCTTCGTATTGTCCAGGGGGTCCACATCGGCAGAGAGAACGCCAAGACCATCGTCTCCAAAGACGAGGTCTTCCTCACGAACATTCCGTTGCAAGATCTGTAGTTTGAGTTTTACCTGAGGCAAACCTTGCGCCCCAGGTTGAGGTACGGGAACAGAATTGAGGGAAGGAGCTTTAGGGCGCGGGGTTTCGGTGATCGTGACCAAAGTCGGTGGGGCAGGCTTCGACGGAACAGCTTCAATCTTCACAGAAATATCCTCTATCGACGGCGCCTTTTCCTGAGACGTGACACCCTCGGGTTGTGGCTTGTTAACATCAGCCGTCGGCTTCGCGTTCTGCAGAACTGCGTCTTGACCTGGTCCAAGCACACCACCGCTGAGCAGAGTCTTCTCTATACTCGCGACATCGGGATTTGCAGTGGCGGTGGGAGTAACAGAGATAGGCGTGTCGAGTTCCATGTCTACAACCGAGGTCGAGCGCCCACGTTCAAAGTCCTGGATCGCCTCCTTTGATTCCTGCGGGGTAGAAACAGGTGGAAGCGGCTCCACAGGGGATGGCTCCTTAGTAGGTTGCTCAGGTGCTGGGAGTGGTGATTTTGGTTCCTCTTCCACAGGGACTAGCGTGAGTTCCTCCAGTTTCGCTGTCGGTGTCAGACTTGGCGTCGGAGTACACCCTGTGACCTCGACCTCGCCTTGGATCAGCGATATCGTGAAGGTCGGCCTCCGGGAAGCAACCGGATTCACGCTATCCATCCTTGCCAACCGAGCGTTCTCGCCATGTCGGACGACGAGGAAGCGTTCTTTCGACGTCTCTAACACGACACCATATTCTAAATCATCTTCGGGGGCATTCGGATTCGTCGAAGCACCGTTAAGATTAAGTCTCTGCCGCTTTCTCGACCGCGAAACCAATTGGTCGTCCTTTGAAACCGAGGGAAGCAACGCACTCTTCAGTGCAACGGGATTATACTTGAACCTACACAAGCAAAATCAGCCAATGGAGAAGGAAAGGCTAAGATATATGCGCACGTTGGTGATCCAGACTGAGAGAAAACTAACGAATTGTTGTCCATACACCTGGTATCATCCCCGCTGATATCGTGCCAGAGTCTTGAATCTAATCCACGATAGGGTTTACCACTAAGGACGGCCAGCCGCCTACACTGCGCACGTTTTCGTTTACCGATGGAGGGGAGGGAGGACTGGCAGACGACGAGTCTCCTCTCGGCGTATTCCTTTAGCCTTTGCTTCCTACTCCACAAACCCTCGGAATGTGACAAGCTCTGATAAAACGCATGTCGGTAAACTCTTAGTCCAGAACATTCCGCGTTGTAACAACTCACCTGGGTGAACTCAACAGCAAGAATCTCCAGTCCAGCTCCATCATGACCATTACCCCACCCTCCACTCAGCATCCTCCTTCCATCTTCCTCGTTTCCACCAGCTCCGTTCATACCGTCCAACCCTCCCTCCCTCTCCTTCTCCGGGTGACCCCCATGATACGCAGTACCGAACCCTCCAACAAACCTCCCTTCCTTAGTCAACTTTACCTCAATCTTCATGTTCATCTTGTTCGCCTTGGCCTTTCTCATCCCACTCATATTCACAAAACCCGAGTGCAACACGCACAACACGAGATCAGAGTCGTCGGTGTACACCCGTCGACCACCAATTGCCGGACCGGAGGGCTGCATTTCGGCAGGCGTCGTGCCTCCGCGGGGAATAATACCTCCACCCCACAAATTCAATCCCCTCCAACCAGATTCGCCTTTCGAGAACATAGTCGGTAGTTCGTCGTAGAGAAGACCCCATGGGAGGACGATGGTAGCCCGTACTTCACGATCCACTTCCTTCTCAAGAATCAACATGTCTTCCAGCATAGCGGCCTTGACGGGGTCGTTGTTCTCGTTCGCCAGAACTTCGTCATGCACCAATGCGCCATCCTTATCAACATTGACGATGACCTTCTCGGGAAAGTCGAAGAATGGGAAAGGCAGTCTCGGATGGACAAAAATGCCAAGGTGAACACCAGGAACAAGTGGCTCAGGCGCGGATGGTGGGAAGAGGTGTATAGGATGGGAGATTTGTGGGCTTGAAGGTCGGGTGATGATGCTCGGAGGTGGCAGAATGGGAAGGGATTGTGTGTGATGTAGATGGGTAGTGCGTTGGTTATGATGAATGTGATGATTGTAGTGATCCAGAGGTGAGAGTCCAGGCCCATTCATGGGAGGTATAGGAAGGTCGTTCGGACCTGTTTTGGGGGAGGGCAACGGCTTGTATGGTTGCTCATTGTAATGAACTGGTTGGCGATGGGATGTGGAATGTTGGTGATGAGGTTCAACGACGACAATAGGGTTGGCATTCTGATTCTTGTGCGAACCCAGGTCCTTACTTTTACCCTTCGAGGCCGATCCGCGGGAGTGGTGATGATGGTGGTGGTGGTGATGGCCTCCATGCACGATATGTGATTGCTGGGGGTTATTGTGGTGAGGTTGTAGATGTGAGGGATGCGTCTGTTGCCGACTTCGTGAGAGGACGTGATCGTTCGGAGGGTGTTCATTCCGTTGCGCAGGGGGTCCTGCTCGAGATAAGAAGCCAGAATTAGTCTCGGTCTCTTTCCTCATCTGCATCTCTCTCTCCCGCTCCGCTGCCACCGCTCGGTCGCGGTGTCTCTCCCACTCTCGTTCTTCCCGACTGACATTCTGACGTGGGGGGCCACCATTCGGGTCTAGATAACCTGCCACGCCGCGAGTCGATCCACTCCGTGAGTTTCTCTCACCCCGTTCAACTTGCAAAATCTCCCGAGATCGCTCTCTCTGCTCGCGCCCCCAATCTCTGTCACGCTCCCACCTCTCGTATTCGTGTTCTCTTTCCCTCTGTTCTCGTGTCGGAGAGCCGTTAGGCTTGACGAAATGAATCGGATTATGCAACGCGGGGGCTGCCGGTCCAGTGGTCATCTTGTTCTGAGTTCTGGGAGACGAGGAGGAGGATGGGTGTAAGCCTGGCAGGGAGGACCCCGGACCGACGTGATTTCCCGATTGGGACATCTGGGCTCCCACGTTCTGAGGGTGAGGCAGGTGATCGTCCAAACGCGGAAGACTTCCCATGGCGGGCGACGAGCGATTACTCGACGGGTGTGAAGCCTGTCCAATGATGTTTGTCCGCGACCTTAGATGCTGTGAATGCAGGGGAGGTGGCGGAGGAGGCAAGGGCAAGTGATGGCCATCAAACATCGAGGACTGCTCCAAATAATTCGATGAAAGAGGGGATTTGGACCTCGAAGGAGGATATCCAGAAGGGGGGCCATTGCTCTGCCGAGGGATGACCGTCGTGGGGAACAGAGGGTGTGAGCCTCCAGGGTGAGCATTGATCGGTTTCGGCAGTGGTTTCAGATTCCGGTCAGCTGGATAATCCAATGAAGGCATGAATGGCATAGGAAGCGGCCGGTCTGGGGGTGGTCTCGGATGTGACGAGTGGCGACTATCGATTCCAAATCCTTGTTGGCTGCTCGGCGGGGGAGGCGGGGGTCGCTCATGATGTGAATGAAATGGAGGCGGCGGCTCGCGTTCGCGAGGTGGAAAAGGAGGCGGTTGATCCCTGTGGGGAAGACGTGTCACGTGCGCGTTAGTGGCCCCAGAAGGGCAGGTTGGAACATTAAGGTTTTGAATGATGACAACATCACCACGTTCTGGATCCGAGGAACACATCATCGCCTACCATGCAGGGCCGCGATGACACGCCAGATGCCAGAGACGAAGTATGACGAGAGACACAAGAAAACTCACCTCGAAGGAGGCAATCTGGTACTAGGATCGGGTAAGTCTCCGGTAAGCGAAGAAGGTGGGGGCAATTGATGGTGGGACGCCCGTGATGACGGGTGATCGTTGGGATAACCAATTCCAAGTCCCGGGCCATGCGACTGCTGGTTCAGCTTTGACATTGAATTGCTGATAGGGAAAGGGAGCTCGATCTGCTGCCGCGACGGGATACTGGAGGCTCGGCTGCGATGCGGGTCAGACTCCCGTTCTCGCTCGCGGTCCTTTAGATCGTGGTCTCGAGCGGAGTCGAAGGAGGACGGTCTGTCATGCGTCTGTTGAGGTTGTGGGGTGAGTTGACGTTGAAGTTGCTGCTGTTGTTGCTTCTGTGCCTGCTGCCTGTTGCGAAGATCACCCGAGGGCGACTCCTGTAGAAGAGCGGAGACGTTCATGGTTGGACGTCGAGGGCCGTAAGTGGTCAGTGGACGCTGGCAGCGGGGGTTAGGACGGCGAGGACGGCGAGGACGAAGACGGACGTGGTGGTGGGAGAAGGAAAAGGACGCGAAGTGTGATGGGAAACATCCGAAATTACGATATCGATCAAAGAGGACGCTCAGCCTCAAAATCCGACGTAATTCCTATTTCACGTTCTTTTAATTTCGTTTTCTGGTCATTTAAGCTTTCATCCAGATAATTGGAAAGGAGGAGAGACGAAGGAGACAGACACGAAAGTTCCGCCAAAAAAGACACGCCGCAGTTATTGCTGCGTTCATCGTTTCGCGTCTTGTTTTCAAGGTGGAACCCCACTAATTGGGTGACCTACCCCGGTGTCACTAATCCACGTGATATCGGATCATTCGCGGCGGCATCCAGATCTTCTGTGTAAATACATTGGCTGTGGTCCCAGAACTAGCAAGAAAGGAGGAAAATAAGGCTGAAAATAAAGTGGAGATATCGCCGTTATTAGTGTTGGGTCTGGGGACCATTCAGGGAATATGTGCGATAATCTCATCCAACAATTCACCGGCGATCCTCGCATTGGCAAGCTGAGCGAGAGGAACACCAATAAGTACTGATCTGTCGGAAGACAAAGCTCGAAAGCAAAGGCCAGGCTTACCCTAAGGTTGTAATGGGTTGGGGCACCAGCCCGATCGAACGTGCTGAACCTCAGGTATCGCTGATCCTGAGGTGCGTACGAACACTTCATACCCTTGAAGAGGGTCGTGTTTAGAAGCACAGTGTAGACCGCGTCTTTCCTCATCACTATCACAATTGACACGGGGATGATCCGTTAGCACAGGATGTCATATCAGGGGGATCAGACGCATTGTCACTTACCAAGTCTGGCGCCACCACCGTCTGTTCTCCTTACGTTGAGCTTGAGTAAACCAGTTCCCCTCTCGCTCCACTGGTTCTGCTCGCTCAACGCGAACAACTTTCCTCGCACTTGATACGCTGTCTCTTCCTCCTCTTCTCCGGTCACCACTACGAAACGCAACAAATCAGTCACTTCATTTGATGATTAATTAGGCGCTGTAGAATTGCATACCTTCTTGCTCTGTCAGCACTGGCTTCTCATCTTCCCCGCTCCCTTGGTCATCTTTCTGTGACCTCAGGCGCTCTCCAAAGCTCATACCATCCTTCTCCTCAGACGTGTCTTCCTCATCGCTTTTTTCACTTCCATCGGGACTTCCCTCTTGCTTCTTCCCGTTCTCCTCTACGGCCTTGGTCTTTTTTGGGGTCGGGGAAAACCCACTGAATCCGTTAGTGGCGTACGCGGAAAACGCGCTAGTGGTACTCTTGTTGATGCCTCCGACGGTATGCAATTTTCGAGATGAAGGGGAGTTGCTTCTGCCAAATGCTGGACCAGGAGATCCGGGACGCACATATGGCGAAGATGTGGACCCGAATACAGGTCGCGTTTGGTCGTGGGATGGGGTCAAGGGCGTGCGTACTCCGCTAGACCACGGGGAGGGTGAAGGCGATGGTGGGGCGGTGGTTTTGGTGGAAGAAGTCCCAAACACGTTTGGACCTTTGACAGATGCGAATGGAGATTTTGTGGAGGCAAACGCCAGGAATCCACCCCCTGAGGTGGTCGGCTTCGGGTCTCCAATGATATCCTTGTCTGGCGGCGGCGAGGGACGTTTAGTCTCTCTAGGGTTTGCATCTTCATCAGCATCTTCTCTCTGTCTCTTCGTAGACTCAGAACTCAAGGGTTCCTTGGGAGGCATGATCGGTCTAATGTTGGCATATGCCATGAAGCCGACCTATAGGGAATCAGACAACGAGTTTACCTTAATCTGAGATAGACACCTACCATCTTGGGAGGGGATGCAATCGGGGGCTCTTCAGCCTCTTTTTTGGCGGTCTTCTCGGGTGGAGGGGATGGTCGTTTAGCCTCCTTGGGGTTTGGATCCTTATCTTCCTCGTCACGAGCGCGTTTGGTCCCAGCAACACACGTCGTGGCCGCGTCCGTAACGTCCTTTTTTGAGGCCTTCTTGCCCACACATTCAGCTTCCCTGCTCTCGCTAACCGCGCGATCCCCGAGTTTCCTCTTCAACCCCTTCTCCTGTTCAACCGAGGAATCTGATCCCCTCCTCGAGCCGGGGAATGGCAGGAGGTAATCAGCGGAAGCGCGTTTTGGCCTATCGAGGGGCGGGAGGGGTTCATCAATGACAGCCGGCGACTCGGCAGCGGATGTAATAGTCTCAAGTTGGACGACATCAGGAACAACGGAATCTATCAGCGTAGTGGGGGGTTCCTCGGAGTTGGCAGATTTGTTCTTGTCAGCAGAGTCCTCCGTGGTGGGGAAGGGAGTGGGAGTGATCACACGACCGTCGTCTCCTGCGTCCGCCTTCTTCATCTCAATTCCGTGAACACCCTCACTAATCTGTCTCATCTTAGTCTCGTGCGGGGGAGATCCACTGACTAAAATCACCATCTTGTGTTCAACCCCGTTATCTTCTTCAACAACAGCGAGGACCGACGTAGGCCCCGAGCCATGACCGTTAGTCTCTGGAGAATCCAAATCTTGTTGCTCCTCTTCGGTAGTTTTATCTAGGCTTCCCGGTCCGAAAAGGCGTCCTTTCTTTGGCGACGGTCGGGATGATCGTGAAGATGAAGGTCGAGGGGAGGATGGCGAATCGCCACCAAACAGAGGGCGAGATTCCTAGTGGTGAAAAAAGGACGAAGCGCGGAGAGCGAGGGCAAGGGGGAGGGGAGACGATCGATCCTCGTGTTAGCCATGCACATTCGCTAGAACGAAACAAAAGAAGTGGATGAAGAATGCACGGGCGACAGAGTGAGGGGAGGGAATGGACGGGGGAGGGGTCGTAGATGAAGAAACGGAATAGACAAGACGACATACCACGGATGGCGTCATAGGTTCTTGAGAGATCTCCCGCTCTCTTTTCCTAGAAGGTGTTTCGGCTGGCGCTGAGGTATCAATCATGATGGTATGACGACAGAGGGTAGACAGAAGATATGAGAATGTGAGAGGAAAGAGAGGGAAGAATACACCGTGACCGGACGGAGGTGGAATGAGAGAAAGAATGCAATGCAGGGGAGACAACGCGGCGCCCGCTTGTTAGCGATTTGTTCCCACTTCCCAATAAGCCAGATAAGATCCATGATGCGTACTCACCATTAGAAGGTGGTTTAGCGTCGTCCAACATGATGATAATTCTGAGAGTATGTTTACCTCGGGGTTTCTGCCGTGAGAGGGACCTCGGGCAGGAGAAGGGTGGGATTGCAGCGCAACAGAAGGAGTCGTACACGAAAGAGAAAAAAGGGCCGGCGCGCGTGTTCGATTCGAGGGTGCGTTTTGGAAAGGTCTGGCTTGAATTGTGGTCAACTGTTATGAGATTGAGTGGAAATTGGGAGCGAGGACGGGCAAGGTTGAAGAGAGAGGGAGAGGTTAGATGGGAGATAACGGTCAAGAATTACGATTCACTCTGCTGCTCTTTCTCTCGCACCCAACCGAGAGCGAGAGAGAGCAGCCACCGCGCGCGCTTGTCCGCCATTTTGGGGCCGGTCAGGAACAACACGTGCCCGGCTCATCTTCCTCAGAGGATCCGATAATGGGGTCCTCAGCAAACTGTCCTTTGAATCTGATAATGGTAATAAAAACTTGAATGATGTCTGTGCTAGCAGTTGTAGAACTTGGAACAAGGCAGGTGTGTCAAGTTCCATGAAATCAGTGTGACGAAACCGAAGGACAATCTCGCGAAATTACAGTCTAGTAGGCAAAGATCCGCGTCAGCGTCAGCGTCATGAGGCCCCCGTCGTCCTCAACGAGCGAGGCCCATCACCAGTCCCAAGCAACGCCACGACCACCCGCTAAACCAGGTTTCGTATTCTTCGCTCACAAGCTATATACACCTCACGTTTCCCCTCGACGTCCTCCTCTCGCCAGATGGAGTTTGTCAAGATACTGCAAAGGGTTGCGCGAGGTCACGAGGAACCCTCCCGGACCCCGGATGAATCACACTCGCTGGCCAACTCCGGCCACTAGACATTCTTCCTGGTCAGGTAACTTAGTGGGTTCCCCGAAGAACGTAATGATATTCCGTAACTACACATTTCGCAACGCTCCACGACCCCACCGCCCCGTACTAATAGCTGGGAGTCTGGGGTACCAAGCCGGACGACGGGCCCGGAAGCAGCACGACCACTAGCCTGTCGATCCTCCGCAAACTTGCTCGCCTCCTCGTCTGATGTCCTTGAAGAACGTTTCGCCGTCTCGCCTCTGCTTATATAAGTGATTGAAAACCCATCCTCACGTAATGGCTCTACTCTGCCTCGTTCTCTGGTGATTAGCTGTAGAGCATGGTACAGAAATCTCACAAGACGGCGCTTCACGTGGTCGTGGTCTGTCCCCATCTGTTGTTCCATTTGCACCTTGGTCATGCTCTCTCAGCTCTTCGCAGTTGCACCGAGGCCATCACAACATTGCAGAACCGCGGCATAGACGTTATCAAAAGTACCGCAATTCAGCGCCTATGGGAACCATCAAAATACGGAAGCGATAGGAAGATCGGACAGCAGGTGAAGCGAGTTCTCGAAGCGATGCAGAGTCACTCGGTCGCTGGTGGGCGAGCAACAGCAATAGATGCTGCTCCGAAGAATGGCATGTTTTGAGCGTGTGCATTCAAAGCGGCTTGTAGCGGTGGCGACGATAACATAGACAACACACAACCTACAAAAGTACAAACGCCTACTTGGCCTGTTCAAGGAATGACGGTCAGAAAAAATAAGCACACGATCTGAAGGAGGCTCACCAAGATGATACCATCGAACCTCTGCTTGAACCAAGCAACGGTGTCATCCTTCCGTACTCGGTGCTGGAAGCCCACGCGAGCCTGCTTAGCCCTCCTCCTTGCTACACGTCCCCCTGGTCGTCCCATCACGACGTAGAAGTCCATACCAAAGATACCGATACCAGGGTCATATCGAGCACCGAGATCGATGTGTTCTTGGATACCGAATCCAAAGTTTCCAGTCTCAGAAAAGTTCCTCTTTCGAAGTTCGTACTCCTTGACCTTGAGACCACGCTCGAGGATTTCCTCGGCCTTGGGGCCACGAATGGTAACGTGGACGGCGATCTTTTCGTTACGACGGATACCGAATGTTCGGACGGTATACCGGGCTTTAGATGTAACGGGTGTCTGACCGGTGAGCTGTTCCAGAACCTTGGACGCCCTGGTCAACCTGTCACCAGATTCACCGACGGAGATGTCTGCACAACTGCTAAGTCCCCTCAGTCTCAATAGAGCGCAAGGCAAAAAACGCACTGATAACGAGCTTCTCGATTCGAAGCTCCTTCATTGGGTTTGTCGGAACAGTTTTTTGTTCGGCCTGCATAACTGGTGAATACTAGCGAGACGGAGAGTCAGGGCGAGAGGGCTAGTTGACAGACCATATCGTCTTCGCCGGCGTCGGTTTTGATAGTTGCGCTGGAGTTAGATAGAGTCAACCGTTCGACTTGTGGCTGTAACCCTAACCTCAGTTCCACTGTACATCTGACCGGCGATTGCCGAATTACTTTCGTGCGATCGTTCTCGATCGTTCCGCTTCGAGGCGTCACCGCCGAGAGTTGAAACGACCGTGAACCCAGCATCAATGGTATTCCGTGTGCAACACCCCCTTCTCTGCGTGAGTACTCGGATGTCCTTTCAGTGTCGTCCCTGTTCTATTACAAACGTTTGGAATCGATGGAAGGTGCCCAGGTGAGGGTGTATGTGCATCCGTCCCACCTTTATGTCAGATACGTCTGTATGCCTTGTTACCCAACGTCACGGATTGTTCACGTTCAAAAACTGTTTCTGGCACGTTCCGTCTTTGTGCGCCGTTGTGGAAACTGGTAAAAAGGTACCACCATCTGGGTCGTTGTACTTCGTTCCTTGACTCGACCGCGTTTGGGATTCTCTACGCTGTGTCGACCAGGACCGCCGCGAGATGGACTCCAGGCTGTGAGTCATGGGTACAACTCCACCCGTACTAACCCCACCTTCTAACGTCCGAATGGTCCACAAGGGCATTGCCGCATACCATAGAATTGACCAATATCTCCCGCTCAGAGACAAATTTCATGGCAGGATTCTTAATCTCATCCAATGACCTCCAATTGGGAAATTGGTCATGTGGACCCGGAGGGTTGAGATCCACGATTGTGTTGCCCCTATTGATATTCCGGACGAACGTCGTTCCCGGAATTGAGGGTACAGCATTACACAGATTCTTCTTTTTCCCATGATGTGGAATTGGTACGACAGCGACAGGAGGTCCCTCGGAAGTTTTCAGGAATGGATATTGGGGTACAACTCAATCGTTCGGAGCGTATCCCCGCTCTCTTATAGGCAGGGACTGGGGTCTGCTATGCCTTCGTCGGAGCATGTCCGTTGCCCTCTGGTTCTAGGTTAGACACTGGGTCAGGCGCCAGCGACCTGTCACCAGCCTTGCCGCTACACTCAGGAGCGAGGACGAACGGACTGCATACCGCGGAAGCGTATCTCCCTGCGTCTTCGAGGATTATGCGATCTAACTTACTTTAAACGGTCTCATCGACGGTGGATATATTATCCGGTCTATTCCATGATTCCTGTGGTTTATTCACAGATGTCCTTCTGCCGGTTGCCGATCTGTAAGTATACACATTCCCTACCACAGAGCTAATTATCATCCTACTGGTGTGTATAATCTTGGCGATCTCTCGCGCTCGCGGGATTTGTTCTCGGTCTTGGACTGTATGTAACGTTCCATCTCCCCTTCTTGAGGTTTGGATCTCAGGGATAATTTTTCTCCCTTTCAAAATAATGGATTTGAAGAGCATCATATGTGCTGAGATGAAGCATACGTTAACCCTTTCAGTGTCTCTAATGGATCGTTAATCATTCATAAAGTTGCTAGCAAACGTCTATTGTGTCCGTCGTGCTCCTGATGTATATTTCTTTTACGTTGGGTACTTGAAAGGGTCGATTTCTACGCCCTCATGAGTGGAGCTACGTCGGGACGGTCTCTGTATGTTCGGCGTCCAGCTGTGTGGCGTAGTAATCCTGGACGACAACGACCCGTGTTTCAGTCCAACCCACGGCTTGACCACGCGGCGACGTAGTAATGCATGCCTCGTCTTTCGCAGCCTGCAGCGGGCCCAATCAGTCGAGCTCGGTTCGCACCACATGTGAGAAGGCATAAGTGTGAGCGCCCCGAACTGGAGGATGACCGAAAAAGGAAGGAATGGTGATCCGCTTCGTCACTTGCCACTCGCTTTCTCCTTGTACTTCTTCCATATACTCCATTCACTTCCATACCCCGGCCTCTTTCACCCACGTAGCTTTGAACTAATCTCTTCCTCCCGAAATACACTTAGCGATGACCCTCGGTGTCACTTCTCGTATTTCCCTCAATTTCCCTGTTTTCCCAGGTGGGTCAAAGAACGCTGGTCTTTTTCGCTGTCAATGACACCTTGATGCATGGGTCGTGCAGCGGACGCTGTAGATGACCTTCCTCCGCTCGGGGACGGCGATGATGGTCGATCTGAGTTGGAGTTGGGTCCTCTGCTTGATCCGTGTCCCGCAGAGGCCACCCCATCGGGATTAGCCTCGTTGGCTCGTCGGGGCTGTGGTGAGGTGGCCCGCACCTACAAAGCCCCAAAACACGATGGACCACCCACTTTCAACTCCTCTGATACCACCCACAACATGCCCGCGAATACTCGCCGACGTTCTCCTCGCTTTCTTCCCACTCCACCTTCGTCTGTTCTCTCCGATCTCGATCAAACGGACGATCCGTCGTCACAGAGATCCTCTGCATCGCCACGGATAGTCCCTGTCGACAGAGGGTTCCAGACTCACACGGATGAAGCCCTCGACCCAGCTTTAGTGAAACCCTCAGAGGCTGCAGCGTCTGCTTCTTCGGCATCAAATGTCGACGTCACACGATTAACTGATCTTCGGTCTGGGTGCTTGACGCCTTCGACTTCTCCTGAACCGGAAATACCTTCCGTTGAGGACAACGATACCCCCGCGATCGATGATATGGTTTATGAAGTACCCCTTGTGTCGCATTCGAGTACTCGTACACACAGGAAGACGACGGTATCTGTACCTACTCGCCGATCTATGCGCAACCCCGAGTTTCTCCCTCTCGGACCTCGTCACCTGGAGGAGGACTACCACAATGCTTATCAAGAGTTTCGTCGTGTCGTGCTGCAGGTCGTCTATTCCCTTGGCTTTGACCCCAAGAAAGTCAGGGATGGTCGACCTGTTGCACGCTCAACTCCCCCCACCGTCGAGGAGATCATGAACCTGAGGTTCCCCTCGATCACCGTTGCCAAGCGTAGGCTCGATGAGGCGGACCGAAGACTCAACGAAGCCATCGCTAGAGGCTTCACTTGGGAAAATACCAAGTTGCCCAAATACGAAGTCACTTACGACGACAAGGATAACCTCGTCAGTGTCGTCATGATCGAAGACCCCCTAGATACTCCCGAACCTCCCAAGGAAGTGGTCGCACCCTTGCCCAAGAAACCGTCAAAGAGGAAGCTGGAAACTGTGGCCGATCCAGAGGAACTACGACGATCCAAGCGCCAGCGTCCTTGAATTGGAGTTCCTTAGGGCGAGACCAATGGAATCATTTCCACGACGATTTACGACCAACCCATTCCCAGCCAGAACGGTCCACCCGTACCGCGATACCCACCCATACATAACCCTCATCACCCTCACGGCTTGTAGCATACTTTGATCCACAATCACCTATTCCACATCATTCGAAACTCGTTCATCATCGCAATTTCTCCTCATTTCATACCGTGGGTCGCATTTTTTTTTGTATTTGGACGAGCGCCCTATCCACAGACCACGGGATAGCATATTGGTTTACGGAACCTTGACGACAACAGTAGCGTAGTATTTAACCGAGTTCTGGTAGAGCGTAGAACCTATTGGATCGAGCAAACGAGTATAGTAATATGTACCACGTCATCCCTTTAGTAGACACTGAACGAACAGGAACGTGTGTTTTCACAGGTTATGTAGGACCCATTCAAGTTCTCAGCCTCCCTCGGATGGCCACATTTGGCACCATGGTAACTTTCGAACTCGTGGGTATTGAGATTGAAACCACGAGAATTCACGCTGTTGGGTCGGTGGAGAACTGAAAAATACCTGTCAATAATTGATAGCAGCTTTCCAAGATCTGTGGGCATAGGAGTGCCGGACTGGAGTTAGGCGACGATGAAAGCTCGTAATGTCGTTGACCCACTGAGTTTCCGCTCGCACCTTGGAGCTTCACCATTGTTGGAGAAAGTGGCCTTGGAAGCTTCATCAGTAAGGAGTTCTTTTGCAGCACAGAAGGCCGCCTCTTCACCTCCAGGACTGTCTCAAGCTTGGCGTACTCATTATCACCCCCCGTCGTCGCCATCGAGGGCACTTCAGTGCTTCGACCAGACAAATACGGACTACTAGGAGAGGGTGGGAGAGAAGTGGGGGTGAAGTTCAGGATGTCTCTCACCGACGGGGGACTTACTTTCTACTGGGAAAACCTCCAGATAATGATCTATCCACGGGTTGGAACCCCGGGAAGGTCCTCGATGCCATTGGTTCATCCCTTAGAGTTGTTTCTAGGAACCAGAATCCCTGACATCGTGTAATTATTGGAGTTGATATGGGTTTCTTTGCTACCAAAGCGGTATCGTTCTCGATGCGAAAACTACACTCACCCTGAGTGCCGTGACATGGTGGCTGCTGGGCGGTGCGAAATAGAAAAGGAGAAACCAGGACAGAGGGGCCTGAGAACCCAGCCGCCGTTTTGGCTGAACGTTGAGCACCAGTGCCACGGACGGTAAGATCACAAGAGTCAGGAACCTCCAAGACCGTTTTTGCCCCGCATACTTCAGGTTTCTGGTAGATTCGCCCGGAGAACCCCTTTATTCGTGTATGACCAGAAACTGGTGTCCTTTGGTATAAAGGCGGTTAGGGTGGTTGGCTTGAAACTGTTCGTGTGGAACGGGTGCGGGCCGCCTGTCGATGACATCGCCGCTGGTCCGGGTCGAGCACCAGGGTAATTCGGTTTGAGGAGCAGTCCGGGCTTGTTCAAATCTACGGTATGGGATTTTGCTGAAGTAAAAGTAAAATCCGACGGCGTTGGTGATAGTAAATCATCTGATACAACCCATACGTCTTTGCTTGCATCCCTCCTTCCGAGACCGTTGGAGGCCTGACAAGAATCGAGAGCGGTAAGGCGGTAGATTTCACTTTTATTTTATTTTATTCTTTCAAAAGCAGATCATGAAAGGATCTGCGTTCTTCGGACATTCAATGAGGTAATCGAAGCTTGCGAGAACGAAACCAGGAAGCAACTCGATATCACTCGTACGTTCAGGGAAGCCTCAGAGGAAGTGGAAGACCTGCCAGTCCCTTCACTGTACTGGCTGGCGTGGATTGGGGGCACCCCCGGTAACGATCATTATCGCCGGATGGAATTCAAATAAGGCACTTGATGGTATTCCTTCATTACGTACATCCACCTGCGTACGGGCCTTATTTTGCGTGAAGTCTGGAGCAAATCAAACAACAAAGAGTTCTCAGTCCAGGCGGAGAATTGTCCCATGTACTCGGTTCATTTTAAACCGCGAGAGACCCTGCGAATCCGAGTGAGGCTGACCCCCAGCTGTGTCGTCCTGGCCGGCCACGTTTTTTTCATAAGCTAGGTGGGGACGGAGGCTTTACCTATCATGTATGAAATTGCTGGGATGGCAGCGGAGAGAAGATCTACGGCGGGCGCACAGTACAAATGGCGCTCAGGAGTGTATCCTCTTCATTGTAGAGAGCCAGAAGGGTGTGGCAAGGAAGCCGCATTGTCAGTGACTGAGGCGCATCGCCTCACCGCAATCCACAACCGGATGATTGGGGTGGGGAGAAAGGCTGGATCGTTCATCTAGACCACGATTGTGGGCCAAGTACCTGAACACCGAAAAGAAAGGACCACTTTCCTGGGGCCGTGCTCCCGGCCGTGTTGTTCCAAGAGTCGATCGACGGTGGAACAAGCATGTAGTCGTGGGAATTCCTCCCCCTCCCTCCCACTGTCCCATTCATCCAACTCTATCCCTCCCACTACTTAATCTCCCTCCAAATAATCCTAAATCCCCTCTCACACGCTTTCTACCGTCCATCTGACCCACATTAGGTTTTTATCTCTCACCTTTCCACTTAACGTCCGCTCGCTTCACCACCCCTCATGGCTGTGGAAGTCACCCTCAAGAACGGCGAAATTGTCACAGTAAATGGTCATTCCTCTCAATCCAACCTCCCCTACAAGTTTGTAAAAGATTTTGAATTTTTAGATCACGTTTACTGTTCGCCTTCCTGGGCAGCTAGGGATGGCACCCCGTACTCAATAGCTCGAATTATGGAATTTTTACCAGCGGAGGGCACGCCCAAGGGCACAACTGGCAAAGGGGCAGCGTTTTGGTCCCGTGTACGTTTGGCCTGGTATTACCGTCCGGGGGACGTCTCCGATCGTGTGGTGGTCGACAACCGGCTGCTGTTGGCCGCGATTTACTCCGAGATCTGCGAAACCAGCCAACTACGGGCAAAATGTTTCGTACTGCACAGGGACAAAATCTCGGACTTGGCCAGTTGGAAGAAGCGGCCGGACAGGTTTTATTTCAACCGCTTGTTCGATCCATATATCCGTAAAGAATTCGAGGTAATACTGACAAGTGAGGTCAAGAACCGTGAGTGATCGGCGTTGTCGCGTTTTGGTATAGACGGTCAACAAGCAATTCTTTAGTCCCGGATAACGTATGTGAAACCCTGGCGGCGAGATACGAGTATGTTGTGGCGGAGAAGGAAATTGTCCCCGATCTGACAGCAAATATTCGCCTTTGCGACACATGCCAGAAGTGGTGCGCGCCGTAAGTCTCTCTCTCTCTCTCGCGTTTTTCTCGTTCCTCAGAGCTTCGAACTGATCCTCACGAACAGACAGGATACCGTGAAATGTGATCGATGCCAGAACTTCTTCCATATGGGCTGCGTTCAACCACCCTTGTCCGCCAAGCCTTCACGTGGCTATGGGTGGACATGTGCACCCTGTTCCAGGAGACACGAGGAAGAGGTAGATAGTCACGAGGTCATCCGCCACTCTACCCCTTTAAGCAATAAGTCCAAAGCGCCGAGTCGTGCGCGGGGACCAGGCCGACCGCGGAAGGATCGCAAACTGGCGGAACAGGAAGAGACTGCGCCGATCAAACATTTTGGAATGTGGCCCTTTAGGTATTTCGGGTGAGTTCAACCGCCGGTTAATTTCCTTAACGACGGTGTGCTGATGCGTGGTTTATACATCCCCCCACAGAACACACACTGTTCCGGAAGATACCCTTGGTGAGCTTAGTTTCGGTTGATTCGAAGTGAGTGACCGGACATCTTCCTGATCGAGTATGTTGCAGATCCGAATGATTTTATCTTTCCGCGGATCGCCACTCGAACCGGGCTCAAGTTCCAGGCAGCCGTGCCTCCGGCCCCTGACTCAGCGCCAATACCAGGTACGGGAGGCTGCATAGTTTTTTTTTGCGAGTGAAACTGATGGGATCACAGATGAGGAGGAGCGCGGAGGCGACTCCACCTTGGAAGTTTTGAGTTATGTTTCCCAGATGTCTCCAGAGGATGGTATGTGAAATCGAACTTCCTCTCCGAGTTGACCTCCTGACGCGTTTTCGCAGTGTACAAGTGTACGTTGCGTCTCAGAGTTCTGCAAGAAGCCATCTGACATTGTTATAGTCGAGAAGGCCAAGAATGCGCTTCCCGTGAGAGCGGAGCAGAAATACAACCTTGACTTCTTGACAGAAACGACAAAGCTGTTATCCACTGCTTGGAATAGAGGCGAGGATATGTCTGCCGTGAAAATGAAACTAAATCGTCAGGAAAGGGTAGGAGGAACTATCCTGCCATCGTGATAAACTCTAGATGACCCCTCTCACCAGTGGAAGAAGAACGAAACCCGCTGGATCGACCGAGACTGGAACAGCGAGGAGAAAGCCATTTTTGAAGATGCGATCCAACAACATGGTGCTGAACTGCGCCTCATCCGTGAGGAGATCGGTACCAGATCCGTCTACGAGGTCGTCAGATACTATGGCCATTGGAAGAAGTATGCCATCGCATTGCCTGGCTTTCGAAACTGTTGGCTAATTGTTGGGCCGACAGCTCGAAACTAAAGGAGGTCAACACCCAGATCAGGAAAGAGCGTGCCTCCAACAGGAAGGCAAAAACCCCAACCCCACCCATAGTCGATGACGATTCCGAAGGTTCTATCGTGAAGCAACCACGAAGCAATGTGTTATGTGCGTCTTGTAAGACTCGGGAGTCGGCACAGTGGTGGAAAGCACCGAAAGGACTTTCTAGCAGCATCCTATGCGACGACTGTGGGCTCAGTTGGAGGAAGTACGCCGACTTCGCGAAACCTGTTATCCGGGAGGAATCTGTACCGGCATCTGCAAAGGGCAAAGCGCCTGAGAAGCGCGAAGGTACCCCTCTTAACGGACCTAATGCTAAGAGGACTAAGGTATGGACCAAATCTATCCCTCACCCTTCGAAAGTTTCTAATAATCAAACTCTGTAGACGACGAAGTCCGTCACACCTCCAGCATCGACCGTTCCTCAGGAAAAATGCCTCGCTTGTCACAACTACGGTCCTCTCGGGAAGATTGTCAAATGTCAAGAATGCGGTTTTAAAACCCACGCGGGAACGTTTGGCGTCATTGCTGAATCTTTGGACGTGGATAACTGGCTGTGCGAGTTGTGTCAGAACGATAAAGTGCAAGAGGCGTCGTTGGATACGTCTTGTTTACTTTGTCCAAAGGTCAGGCATGATCCCAAGGAAGGGACTCATCCGCCTCCGGATACGTTCTTGCGTGCACAGAAGCCTACAGAGGGGCAGGGATGGGTGCATGTAATTTGTTCGGTATTCATACCGGAGCTCACGTTCAGCGATACCACGAGATTGCGATTGGTTGAGGGTATTAGTGTGATAAACCCCCACCGGTGGCTGACGGCAAGTCCCAATCCCCACTCACTAATCTTCCCTTCTGTAGTTCGCTAAACTTCAATGGATTCTAGCCCTGTAGCCTCTGTTCCGAAAGAGGCGGTGCTGTAGTCCGCTGCTGTGACTGCTCCAAGGAATTCCACGTCTCTTGCGCCTGGACGGCCAGCAACAGGTTTGGTTTCGAGATTCAAACGGTGAGGCAGAGCAAGCGAGACCAGACTACGATCGTGAATTGGAATGGAGATTCGGGCAATATGGTTCCGGTCATCTCATGCAGGGAGCACTCGTCGAGGAGAGTGATTCACGAGATGTGTGAGACGAACGATGTTGGGGAGGTAGGTCGGGCGATCATATCCCATTCTCCTTCGCTCGGAAGGAAGCAGTGAAAAACTGACACACCCTCTATAGACAGCACTCCAGGTGTACTGTCACCAATATAAGTCTCCAGCTCTCCTTCACACCCACGCGCTCCTCCGCAAAGCTCGTCGTCTCGACCAAGTCCTGGGTTCGGTCGCGGACGTCTTGGCTTCCTCACGCAGCACACCTACGACGAACCACACCCAATGTTCACGTTGCAAATCCAACTACTCGCCCATGTTCTATCCAAGCGGAGTGAACCAGTGGATGTGTCATAAATGTCATTATGAAAGCAAGGAACCGGGAAAGCATCTGAATGGTACTAGTGTGGTGGATGTGGGGAGGGCAACGGCATAACCTGTGATGATACGAATACGATGGAGAAGGCTAGGAGGAAGGAGGGAGAAGCAAAGAGAGATTATTTATACACATATCCACTTTCCATGATTGGTTTCTTCAGTAGTTACGCATAGTCTGTATAGTTGCAAAAGTTGAATAATACACAACAGGATGACAGGGATTGAAGTGCTCAGGGGAGGGGAGTGAAGCAAGAAATAAAGATGGGAATATGGGCAGAAATATGAACGTATAGTTTAGGTTTTTACTCTCTTGTAGTATAAAATATAAGCGGGTTTGCCCTAGTAAAGTGGGCGGTGTGAGCTTAGATTGGAGTGAGAGGTGAAATGGCAGGCTTACGACGACCTCCTTGGCGTCTACTTGGGTAACCCGGCTATCGTCACAGTACACCCACCCACCTCTCGAGGAGATAAACGCGGTATCTATAATCGAAATTTAGTTGGCTTGTTGGGAGTAAACAGGAAGGAAGAGCATACAATGGCCACTACTCAGACTCCCAAAATGGTTAGTCACTGCATACAGATCGTACTTGAACGGCGGGATCTGGGCGCGAGCATCATCGGGAGGCAACTTCGCTTCCAAGTTGGCGTCCACGTATGGCATGTAACCCGTCAAATCCAGATCTTTCATTGGAAAATCGACAAATGATTCAATCTTGTCCGTGAAAGGCCCTTTGAACGAGAACCTCTTGAGGTGGATCATTAGAACGGGTGGAAGTCGGGAGAGAGATAGCTGTTTGGTCGCTTGGCGTAAGGTCTTGCAGTTGGGACAGTTCCTGGAATGCTGTTCTTCAGACCGAGTTCGAGCGAACGGCCGACGCGGAATACTCACCAGGCCTCAGACCCAGTCATGACCTCCTTGTTTACTAGGGCGTCCAGACAAGCCTGTAGTGCCACTTTGCCCCCGTGAGAAGGAGGGATCGGTAACGACAGGTACATGAGAGGATTATAAGTCGTCGACGTCTGAGGAAGAGAGACATTAGCAGGTAAGCAAACATGAAAATGGCATTTGCGGTAACGAACCTTGTGACAAGTTAGGCACTCCATCTTATTCCTAAACTGACCCTGGAAAAAGTCCACGATCAAACTGTCGTTCCTGCTCTTGTATGCCTCCCACTCCTGTTGACTCGCAATTTGCAGTGGGAGCCTTTCAAGCTCTGCCTCCCGCTCAGGTGTGGTTTGGATCTGTGGTTTCTGCAAAACCCGGTTCAAGTCCTCGTGCAGGCCATCCAATAGAAAACTTAGGAACTCCTGAGCGTCGTGTTGGTCCGATCCAGAAAATTGAAGCGCATGGGAGCATATTGATTTCTAAGGTGTTGTCAGTGAGAATGGTCATGATGCGGTTTTGTTGATGGCCTTACCCGGAAGTTCAGTGGTGTTAGATAAGGCATCTCCGCTTGCCACATCTCATGAACGATCATAGCGAAGGAATGTGCCAGGTTTCCCTTCGTACCGAGGGGAT
This sequence comes from Thelephora ganbajun, assembly GCA_014904855.1. NCBI lineage: Eukaryota > Fungi > Basidiomycota > Agaricomycetes > Thelephorales > Thelephoraceae > Thelephora > Thelephora ganbajun. Next base: position 134,210 of record MU118010.1, read on the forward strand.
TCACCATATTAACAGCACTCTTCCACCGCCCATCTGCACAGGAAGTGTTAGTGGGGCTAAAGAGTTCCATCGTATCTTCTACAAACCTGTGAAAAATCTGGCAAATGGCACCGTTGCACTCAGACACTGGATCGTAGAGTTCATATAACACGTATTCCCAAGGTTCTTCAGTCCCGAAATCCCGATCTGTACATTGGACCAATACGTGACCGGATAATCTGACTGAATCATTAGCGGTCTTGGTCCAGTCAACGAGAACGAATGGGCGTGATGTGGGAGACGCGGTCGGTTCTCTTGCCTCTCCAGCGCGGGGGCCGCCGCCACAGGAGGAGGTCGAAGAAGTGAGCTCGATGACAAATCCGGATAATCAACAGACCGAGATGAGAGAGTGGATAACGCCTCCTGCGTTTGATCGGGATAGTCGCTCCTCCTCCGCGAGAAAGGATACGGGTTAATGGATGCGACTGGGGGTAACGCGGGCTCGTGAATTGTATGGGTAGAGGGGGGAGGAGGGGATAGAGAGGAAGTAGACATGATTGCGGGTTTGGGGTATGAGGGGTATTGAATGGAAGTGGTTCCATTAATGTAGCCTGGCGTCACCTAGATGAGTCTCAGCGGTGAGTTCCAGCGGTGATAGAGCGAAACACTTACGGGGTCGGTCCTATTCGAAGATGGGGGATGACCGTTTGCTACTACGTGACGGTCGAAGAGTTTAGAGTCGCTTCCGAAGCCATTAATGCCCCCAGATGGTTGAGGAAGAGTGTACAAGGGTCCTGGAGAGGTTTCCGTCGAGAGTGGTAACCGTGGACTCTCGTTCAGGGTACCCAGATCCCTGCCGGTGAAACTCGAAGACAGCGAGGATTCCGTACCGGACCTATTGCGAACATAGGGAGGGCTGGTATAGCGCATCGATGAACTGCTTGAACTGCTCGAAATACCACCGTTTAGCACAGGAACTGGTGATCCATTAGACGAGACGTCTCGATCAACCCCGCCATCGCCAAACTCTCGCTTCCAAGCATCCAGACCGCCAACTAGGAGCATTGGAGCATGCCTGAGACACTTCTTGAAAGCAATCTCATAGATAGCCTGGACTAGTGCCGGCAGGGCAGGGTTCGCGGGATAGGTCTCACTCGACTGGTCGGCGATGACAATGACGTCGAATTTATCTCGATTGGAAAAGAGCGTTCGTTCATGACGGGGCGCAACGTGAAGCGAGTCTTCGATGGTTTCGCCAGTGATACTTTGGGGGAGTTAGTAATGCGGATCAATGTGAGCGGTCGTGAGCATACTTTTCACGCTTTAACACCAGAGGCTCCAGACAAACAACAGCAGAAGCCTTTATGTGTTCCACCTCGAATTCCTCTCGTGACCGTACATCAAGTATCAACACCCCGTAACCAATGTTGTGCATATAGTCATACAGCTCCTTAGACGTACACATGGTCGATTTCGGCAGTTTCGGGAGCTCTTGTTTGTCGGTTCGTGGGGATGACCCTGGACTCGAAATGTTACCCAGAGATGTTGAGGGAGCGAGGAGGGGTTTCGTGGATGAGGAGAGGGAGATATTAGAAGGTTTCCGGAGTACAATTGGGGATAATGGGGGCTTGGCGGCTGGTGAGGAGGGTCTACTGCCCATCAATACATCATGAGTCGGGGGAATGGGAGTACTTGATGGACGTTGGGCGAAGTCAAAAGGCAAGGCAGGGAACGGCTTGGTGGGAGTTGGGATAGGAATTGGTTGCGAGGTGCCGTTTGGTATGGTATGAAGGGATGGGTGTTGCGGTGTACTGGAACCGTAACCGCTATCAGTCACCCTGAGATTTTCCATTTCTTCTAGTTCATCTATAGTCGGAAAGTATTGCTGAAATTCCGACACGCTCGACGGACCGAACGATGATGCAGGTGTCGTCTTTGGGGAGTCCGATGTTGATGACACTGGAGATGGTGGCCCGAAACTCGAAGCCGGAATAAGCGCATGCGGAGTCGACACGACGGGTGTGAGCGCCGGTTGCGTCGGGGTCAACACGGAAGTCTGGAGGGACAATCGATTGAAAGGTCTTGCCGGCATTGGAGAAATCGGTGACGACGGTAGCGCTGCAGGTGGTAAGGAAGACGACGACGACAACGGCTGAGTTGCCACGTTGATTCCATTCGTAATCTCCTGTGAGACACGCTTGGTTGAAGCTACAGACAATCCCGCATTCCGTAGAGAAGCGATTCGGCCCGCGATCGACTTAGGTCCCGAAGGGCTACACGCACGTAATTCCGTGAGAATGGCACAAGAGCGCGAGATTCAATGCACACTTACTTTGAGGACGATGTAGCTCCAGAGTTCTCGAGGTCCTTGAGTTTGGATTCAACGCTGTGCGTCTTGTTGATGATATCCTGGGCGTGGCTCTACCCGCCGAATGCGAGTTATGACTTCCGGACCATCCAAAATAAAGCACAACCAAAGCACTCACCTGCATCCACTCTGTCACCCCCTTGTATAGAGCACCCCTCTTCCCTGGCTGCGCTTCCGCCTTGTAGTCCGCAGTATCAAACAACGCGGAGAGGAGGCTGCTAGCCTGCACCCACAAACCCAAGCTCTTCTTCAAATCACCCGAATCTTCAGCCTTCTGAGCTTCGAACGCTGATTCCTGAGCGACACGCATGAGCGAGGTCGAGGATATCCCTTTGGTTTTTGTGACCGAGAACGCCCTCTCCTTAGCCCGTTCCTTGATATCTGCGACGGTTTCGCCGTTATTCGAGTATCCATTTTGCATCGCTGAACCTTAAAATAACAATAGGTGATGAGCAAGAATAATGGGTATATGCATCGAGGCCCGGTGTCTGAATGCCTACGATGCGGATGGGGCACTGACTTGATGAATGCGATGGGGAGAATGCGATGGATGCTGGCGGAAGCACAGAGATTCCTGGCATCAGTATTTGGCCAGAATAAAGCCTGAGTGTTAGAGTAAGATCTGAGCCTGTTCCTCTTCAGAACTTTCCAGGCTTCCAGCGAATTAAATTTGCAGAATTCAAGGGAGATAGAGGATGCCAGTCGGAGGACAGAGGTGGGAGAGAGTCACGCCCGTCACAGTCCCTCTGTCACGGCCCAAGTAATATCATTCGACATAGGAGGAAAGAGAAAGCATCCGTGCAGGATGATGATATTAATGTAAGCGTGAGTGGTGGTTGTACTATTATGAGTATGCAATATGTTTAACGTTCACTACAAATCAAGGGCAGCGACGTCGGAAGTTACTGATTTTGAAGGAGCAGAGGCGTCCAATGGGTGATTGTCCTTGATGATTGGGTCCTCGCCGTCCGCAGACGCTCGAATGGCCACAACGTCCCCGTCTCTGAACAAAGCGTCAGTACTACGGGGCGGCTGGTACCGAATGCTACTCACCGTATCGTACCATTCAGCATTTTCTGGGCCAGCGGGAACAAAACCTAGGAGCCGCATCATGAGCCACCAATGGAGGAGTAAATCCCCAGCCGGACTCACCTTGGCCCTGACTATTCTGGCGATCGCGCGCGCACCATATACATCTGAATACCCATTCTTCGCGAGCCAGTCTTTAGCGTCATCATCAACGTCCAGCGTAATCCGTCGATCCCGCAGTCGATCAGAGACATCTTTGAGCCGCAGAGAAACCACTTCGAGAATAGATTCCTTAGATAGCTTGTTAAAGACGAGAATAGAATCCAATCGGTTGAGAAGTTCTGGAGCGAAATATTCTGATGTACGTTCCAACACCAGGTCGCGGGCTTCCTTTGAAATAACTCCATTTTCGTCGCAAGATGTGGGGTGAACAAGGATGTCGCTTCCCAAGTTGCTCGTGAGACAGATGATAGTGTTCTAGGTTTATATAATGTTAGAAATCCCTGGTAGTATGAAAAGGCTTCCTACCTTGAAGTCGACCTTGCGCCCTTGGCTGTCCGTAATAGTGCCCTCGTCCAAGATTTGCAGTAAGATCATTGAAACATCCTTCATCACATTAACGTTAGTGAATGCCGGATAGGGGTACGGTGGAAAAACTCACCTTGTGCGCCTTTTCCAACTCGTCCAACAAAATGACGGCTAAAACGTGGGTTGAAAATCACAGAAGGAAACCGACAGCACAAATTTTCGTACCATATGGTTTTCTCCTAACAGCCTCCGTCAACTGGCCTCCCTCTTCAAACCCTATATATCCGGGTGGGGAACCGATGAGCCTGGAAATGGTATGTCGGTCGTGAAACTAGAGAAACGATAAGATTCCATCAAAGTCCGAAACTCTCTCCCCCTTTACCTCGGACATGTTTATGTTAATCCTGAAAGGCTGTTGATGAGATATGCAATGGAATACAATACGAAGGACTCACAATCCTCTCTGTTCATCGTTGAATAAGAAAGCCGCAAGCGCTTTGCAAAGTTCGGTCTGGACGATATAGGTGTGAGAAAGTACCAGAGGAAGTCGCTATGCATGTTACCTTTCCAACGCCAGTGGGACCCAAGAACATTATCGATGCCACAGGTCGATTAGGAGCTTGTAGGCCCGCCCGTGAAAGACGGACAGCATCACTGATAGCTTCGACAACGTGGTCTTGCCCAACCACACGCTTCCTCAAAGCGTCCTCCATCTTCAAGGCAATCAATAGTGAGATCATACGAGAGATCAACGGGACCTACATGGACCAACTTTTCTTTCTCCTAAAGGAGGCATCAGTAAAATACCCACCATGAATAATAAACATTCTCCTTACCCCTTTCATCAAGTTTTGAACCGGAATTCCGGTTGCCTTTGCCACGACCCTCGCAATGTCATTCGAGGTGACCCTCTCGTGTATCATCGCCAACGGACCCTCGGTTTCCTCACCGTCCTTGGCGAACTCTGATTCCTTCGGGAGTTGATGTTCGAAGTCGGGTATCGTTGAGAACCTAAGCTGGCTAGCTCGTTCGTAGTTCCCATGACGTTGGGCGACATCGAGCTCGTGCTTAGCTTCTTCAAGGCGTAGCTTGATACCTTTAATACGATCGAGGCGAGCTCGCTCTGTACACATCCATCCACATCAGTTTACAGAAAAACGTCCCAAGGAGCGTAAGGTGTACCATTCTGCCAAATGGCCGTCAATTCCTCCGCCTTTTGTTTTCTCTCCCTCAGATCCTCCTCGATCTTTCCTTTCCTCTCAACACTGAACACATCAGTCTCCGCCTTCAAACTCTCCAGTTCAATTTCCATCCTGACGACATCCCTATCGAGTGTCTCTAGTTCATCAGGTTTAGATTCCTGGGCGAGCCGAAGGGCGGAGGCCGCTTCGTCCATGAGGTCAATCGCTTTGTCGGGGAGGTACCGATCAGATATGTACCGAGCACCATACACGGCCGCTACAATCAGAAGGACACAGTGAAATTAAACTTCGGCGACAAAATAGACGAAGATTTGGTTAGACAGATGGATGATGCGTGAATGGGGGGCATTGACCTGACCATCAAACCGCACATCAGAATGCCCTCGGCGCCTGGGGCGATAGGTAATTAGGAAGTGGGGCCTCGGCACATCCGAGCCTCCGATCACCCATGAGTGTCATTGGATGGTCTTCCTAATTCGGAGGATCCGGTTGGACGGGAAGCGACACTGATGGTACTCACCCGTTACGAGAGCCGCGTCAGAGATTTCCACTCCGTGATGAACTTCATACTTGGGCTTCAACCCGCGCAAAATCGAAATCGTGCTTTCAACGGTAGGTTCATCAATCGTGACCGGTTGAAATCTTCTTTCGAGTGCCGCATCTTTCCCGATGGTTTTACGGTACTCATCCGCTGTGGGACATCGAGATTCGAAGGCGGGATGTTCAAAAATTCGACAATGGCAGGAAAGTTGCGGGGGTAGATGAGATGTCAATGCGTGTGCAATTAGTTGAGAGAAGGAAGGCTTTCAGGAGGAAGCAGACTGACGTGTGGTAGCGCCAACCAATTGAAGTCCTCTGGCAAGGGCAGGTTTAATCATTTGGCCCGCGTCAATACTCCCTTCTGCTTTACCCAAGTTGAATAGGGCATCTGTGAGCCGACCCGAGCGCGTATCGTCAGCCAATGAACGCACAAAGCGAGAATAGTCGGAATGAGTGTGTATACTCACGAACTTCGTCGATGAAACAGATCACGTTCCCTGCCTATCCATTCAGCAATTAATCCAGTTGGTGGTCAGTACTCAGTACTTATTGAGAACGATCGAGTGAAAAGGCGGCGGCGGGCTGTATGGGGAAACCGAAGGGACCAATCGTACCTCGTCTTCGATGTCGCGGAGTAGGGCCTTGAACTTTTCTTCGAACTGGCCCCTGATACCTGAACCTGCCATTATTGCGGCCAGGTCTATTGATAGGACACGTTTGTGTTGGAGCGACTGGGGATTTGTAATGGTTCCAGACGTCAAGGTTTCACCGTGACGAAATAAGGTTAGGACATACCTCCGGCACCTCCTTAGACACAATTCGGCTTGCTAAACCTTCGAGGATAGCGGTCTTGCCGACGCCCGGGGGTCCAATGAGCTGTGGATCAGAAATTTGACACGCGTCCATGGTTCAGGTGATGCAATTGAGATCAAAACTTACGACCGGGTTTGACTTGGTCCGCCTCGAGAGAACTTCCCGGTGTTGGTTAGCCCAAATGTACTTATCATTGCACAAACCCGCGGATTCTCACTTTGAATCGTCCTTCTGATCTCTGGACCCCGAAAGCATCACAATCAGACCCTGGACACTAAACGTGAGGCTAATGAAAAGGTATACCTTCGTCTCTGCCGATTGTCGGATCGAGTTTTCCGTTCCTTGCTAACTCAGTGAGGTCGACACTCTACGTCTGGTCAGCGTCACTGGTGGTCATAGAGCGGACGAAAGGGGAACCTACAAACTCTTTGAGAGCATCGCCCTTATTGCGCTGCTGCTGGAATGAGAACCCCGGAAAACCGCCGACGTTTGGGGGCTGCTGAGCGTAGGACCGGACTTGGGTTCCGCCCCTGTAGTAGCGATTGAGCTCGGTGAGGGGTTCGAAGTGCCTAAGTAGCCTCGGACCAATGGAAGAGACCCGCACAGAGAGAGACCTCGGCAGGAGGAGCACTTTGGGAGCATATTTTGGTCTTAGTCTTGGAAGCATGATTGTAGTTAGCCACTGAGAGGATCGAAGGAAGCGTGCGGCCAGTTCCGACGGGTTCAGTAAGAAGCGGCTGGATGATAATCGATACAGTAACATTCCGGGTGCGATCCCCGCGCCCACACATAACAAATTCAAGTAAGTAACGACCTGTCGAAACGCTGGCGACTATTCGTGAGAGTAAAGATATCTCTGTCCATCCTAGAAGGGTGCCAGTAGCCGAGTTTCGCGCCATCCGCGACCCGACAGAGCGGGCGGGGTCTTGACAGCTCCCTATAAGCCCGTGGCTATTGCTTTATACATGACGCAAACCTTACGGATGGTCACCGCTAAGGAACAATCAACCTACAGTTTTAGGTGAAAGTGTCCTCATATTTATAGTATGGGTGATTGGGGCCTTCAGCCTCCCCGTCTCCAATTCCTTCCTATTCCCCCCCCAACAATGGCCATCGGTCTCGACGAGTTCAAGTGTGCGGCTCGTTTTCTTTCTTAGCCTGGCCTTCCATTTGACGGCCAAGGCACTACTTCACAGATTCATCGCTCGCTCTTTTTCTCGTTGCGGCGACCGTGACCATGGTGCGCCTCATACTGTTCCGCTTTATGCGCCAGAGGCAATGGTGGTGGGACGACTTCTTTGCTTTCCTCGGCCTCCTATGCCTCACAACCTTCGTACCTGGTAAGTATAATCATCAATGGTGAACCGATCGTCGTAAGTCACGGTGACCGAACCGTTGCCATTATCTCCGTTCTCTAGGTGCATTCCTAATGGGTGAAGGGCGTGAGCGTATTCACTGCTCTTGGTTGTGGGTTCTTCTGACGCACAATACCTAGCGAATATACCTCGGGACTTGCGAATCGCCGCCTTCTACATCGGTGAGCGGCGGCGGACGTTAAGGGATATCTTATCTGACCTATGTAACCGACAGTCGGCTTCTTCTTCTACTCAACAATATGGTCTGCAAGACTCTCCATCGTCTTCACTGTCATACGTATTGCCCCGTGGCCATCACAAATACGAGTGCTCCTCGGTGAGCACATCAACCATCCCATCAGACCACTACTAACTTCGACCATAACCCCAGGGGTCGCTGTTTTCTTCTTCCTCCAGTGGATCCTTCTCGTCACTCAGATGTTCTGGGTGTGCGAAAAGGGAAATAACTCGTGGAAAAATAAAAAGTATGCACAGTGTGTGCTCGGAGAGGCCGTCGGTATCACTCAAGTAGCGAGTATGCCTTGTTTCTCCAAACCACCACTCTTCTGTCGTTGAGAGCAACCTTGTAGCCGAGACGGTGTCCGACCTCATCCTCGTCGTTGCACCACTCTGGATTCTCAGAGATATACGAATATCTTCAGGGCTCAGGATCCGCCTCATCGCCGTTTTCTCGTGCTCATTAATAACGACGATGGCTGGACTTGCCCACGCCATTCTTGTTCTGAAAATGCCCGGCGCTCTGGAAGCGATTATGGGTGGGTGATTCCCTCTCATCTGACACATCCTTGTTACACCATCCTGGCAAACCCTGTCGATGCGGCTGCTGAGATGGCAGGGAAGCGCGAACCCCTTCGACCCCGCACACCACGGATGGCTCATCCCCTCTCCTCTCTTCCGCGCGCTTGTTGCCAAATTCTGATCCTCGTTTCTTTCTCTTCTCCGATCTCTTTGTTGTCGTGACCCAGGCGCCGTTGAGAACTGCGTTGCACTTAGCGTTTGCAACCTCCCAGTCTTGGTCCCCGCTCTCATTATCAGGGAGGAACAGGACAAGTTTGAAGGGACTCGAACAGGTTTTAGTTTCGGCAGGCAGACCACGTTCCTCTCAACCCTCAACACTGTCCACATGCATGTCGAACCGGACTAATGTCACGAAGAGCCATTAAGAGTCTGAGACGTCAGGAATTCATCGAGTGCAAGTGCTTGGGTGATTCCACGTCCCCCTCGTCAAAGGGGGGCGGAAACTGCTCGGCCTGTTTTCCCCGAAAGGAGCATCCGTTGTGGTTCACCACTTCCAGCCTTTCACTTCCATCCGTTCACGCTTTCATCTGTTTCCAGCCGGGTTTCCTTCCGTTCTCGCCGCTGAGAAGATATACGGTTATATTACAAGCCTTTGTGTATCTCTCCGGACCATGTACTATATATTTGGGTTCCCAGTGTAGATCGCACAGGCGGTGGGCTGGTCCGACAGAACTCAATCCATGTTTCCGTCTCTCTCGACTTCCGCAGTCATTCACCTGTCATAAAATTGGTGAGTGCAGTCGCCCAAGAGGGTAAGAAAAGCGATTCAATAAATAAATGGATAAACGTACATGGATGTCCTTGAGATCAACTCTGAGGGTACTATTTTAACTGTGTTCTGACTGACTTTCCACCTACCCAAGAGATGGTTTGCCCTCAAGATCAACAAGTCTCTAAGCATCTGCAACGAGTCCGTAACCACGTTCAACTTGCTGCCCGCAACTTCGTGCCATTCAATCGGAACCTCTTCCACCGGAATTCTGAGCATCTTAGCGAGGAGTAGAACCTCGACGTCAAAGATCCAGGTCGTCAAGTGTTGACAGGGGAAGATTTGCTGTACAGCTGTTCTGGTGAAAAGCTTGAACCCGCATTGAGTGTCGCGGATGTGGCCAACACCGAGTACGCGGAGAATTGTGTGGAAACCGTACATCAACAGGTTCCGGAGGAACGAACGCTATGATAGCATTTAATCATCAAATTGCCCAGGGGAGGGAGGGACAGTACCTTTACGACAGCCTCGGTCTTAACGAGGTGAGCACGACTCCCCACAGCAATGGCTACATGGTTTGGGTTCCCCTCATCCAGTCGGTCCAATGCAGCCCAGAGGAGTTCCAAGTCCTCAAAACGACTGGCACCATCAGCATCGACCATGAGTAGTCTCTCCCCTCTCGCATGCAACATGCCATGCCGTACAGCACCTCCCTTCCCAGAGTTCTTTTCCCGGGTTATAACCCGGATTTCTACTTCCAGGTTCTCCTTTGCATATTCGAGTGCTAGGTCAGCAGTGCCGTCTGCCGAACCATCGTCTATGATCAAAATCTCAGTCTTCCGTTCTGGTATGGACAAAATGTGTTTAATTGTGGATTCAAGCATCCTGGGCATCCGTTTGGTTTCGTTATACGTGGGTACGATGATCGAGAGGTCCACGGTAGCTGGGTCATCGATGTACGGAAGAGGTATCGGTTTGTTGGGCGACGTGCGGCATCGGTATTTCTTCTCGGAGGAATAGGTTATGATCGACTGAGGAGACCAAAAGATGAGAGCTGCATACAGCTTGAGTTTCAGTAAACAACATGCAATCGAAATCGTGGGGGTGTCAAAAGCTCAAGGTCAGAATACCACCGACAGCCGAAAGGTGTCAGGGCCGTTGACGATATTTCTCGTCCTTGCCGTGACGCCGGAAGGCTCACGGCTCGAAGAACAAGGATGAACGTGCATTCATCACGAGCGGTCCAAATCTTGATTTTGGCTGGGGAAACTCACCGAAGAAATCAGAAAGACAAGGAACGACACGAAAGCGTAGAGAACGGGGGCTTGGTCCATCGCATGGATGTATTTCTTTCGGAATTTTTGGAGGGTTTTTTTTGCGGGGTGTAACTGGGAGCCTCCGACGAACGTTTGCCGACGTGGAATAGCGAAGTAGTGGGGGGGAAACACGTGAACCTTAGGCCTAATCCCGCCCATTCGGTGATCGAAGGGGTAGGAGACACGGGTGATTTCGCCTGACTTCTCAGCTCCGCCCACCACTTTTCTTCATCCCCCGCCTTTCGACCTCCGTAACGTCCCAGGCTACTTTACCTCCCGCGATTCTTGACCTCCGGACAGCAATCAACCATTAGCGCACCGTCTAGAGTGCGTTTATCCATCTATCAGACACAACTTCGTCTGGGGAGTGGTCCTAGGGAATCTGGGGACCTCCGTCAGAGCCGTGTCTGCAGACTCTGACAATCTTGCATGAACACACTCCATGCTCTCTTCGTTCAACGTGATCAACAGGCGTTTCAACGCCAGTTCGAGAGGGCTCGAACCGCCGCCTTTGGCTCGAATACGGGTTCCGGTCAAGGCGGGGGAAGATCTTGGACGAAATCGAGTCCGGTCCAACCGAGATCTTACTCCCACGATTTCGACGTGAATGCTAAGGATTGGTTGGGAAGGACGGTTTTACATTTGGCTTGTTCGTCTGGCGAACCATCTGCCCCGGAATATGTCCGGCTTCTGTTATCCTACCCCGGAATCAACGTAAACGTCCAAGACCTCGAAAGTCAGTGGACCCCTTTACACAGAGCGTTGTATAGTGGGAACATTGTCACCGCGTAAGTGCCTAATTGTCTCCAGAGATCAATGATGTTACAACTGCATTGTAGTGTCTTATTGCTGGAGCGCAGTGATATCGATGTGACAATACGAGATGCTGAGAGGAACACGGCCATTGACCTGTACAACTCGACGGTCAACTATACAAAACCTTCGGCCGCGGACACGAGACCTCATGTCGTTGGTAAAAGGTGCACCACTGCCGTCAGGTTATACACATGGGGCACGAACCGGAACGCGACCCTAGGTCTGGGGGACAGCAATGATCGAGTCCACCCCGAACACGTTCAGCTCTACCCCACGTTCAAAACTAAATCCTCCTCCCAACTGCCTTCCAGCATCGTCCAGGTTGGGATGTCAAAACTTCACACTGCCGTCGTTACCGATGATCCTACGAACAATATCCAGGTCTGTGGGTTTGGGCTCGGTGGTAGACTGGGGCAGACACAGCACACACAGTACGATTTCATCCCGATGCAGATCCCTCAAAAAGTTGTCAAGGTGGCTCTGGGTCAAGATCACACCTTGGCCTTGACGGAGTCCAGGGAGGTCATGAGCTGGGGATTGAACAGATTTTCTCAATTGGGATATGCGGTCGAGAGCGCTGATTCGATTCAGCCTACCGCTCGAAAGATTGCTGGCTCTCTTAGGGGGAAAAGGGTCAACGGTATAGCCGCTTGCAAGACGGCTTCCGTTTGTTGGTCTGCGGATGAATTGTTCGCATGGGGTACAAACAATGGCCAATTTGGTCTGTCCGACAGCAGGGTATGCATCAAATTATCCTGACCGTGCATTTTGTAGGTTGGAACAAGGAATATAACCCCGTTCTAGTGAACCCAAAAGTCGTGACAAAGGCGGACGAGCCTATGGTGGACGTCGCTCTGTCTGTGAGCTAAAGAAACCCTTCGCATCGCGTTTACTTGCATACCTTTGATGCTAGGACTCGGCTATGGTTTGCCTTGGAGTATCTGGGGCCGTAGTTTGTCTCTGGGACAGTCGTTCCATCAGGATCCCGTATGTTCCGTACATTCTTGGCCTCTACCACCCCTCTGACTTGCGTAGCTTCCAACTTCCAAACACCGTTTTCCCCCGCGCTTCTAACCGATATACCCAGTGGGCCAGGTTTGCCATCATAACAAAACTCTCCACATGTGATGATATCTTTGGGGCCTTGTCTGCCGACGGAGAACTTTTTACCTTCTCTCCGCCAGAGCCCAAGGCTGCATCAGGAGGGGAGAAGGTGGTGATTAAACCCCAATTAGTGTGGGCCCTCAGGAAGGCGTTCACCGCTGTAAAAGTAAGCAGGGTCGTTCTCGATCCTAACCGATATTTACATCCGCCTCGTAGGATTTTTCGATGGCGGCTGATGGATCCGTCATTCTCTGTACAGAATCTGGCCACGTCTTCTTGCGGACTAGGAACCCTAGAGCAGCCCAGAACGGTGCCAAGGCTTTCAAGTTTAGGCGCGTCCCGTGCATCCAAAGCGTCAAGAGCGTATGTGGTAACAACATGGGAGCGTTCGCTGCTCTTCGAGCTGACTTTGTACCTGACCCTATTCGCCTTACCGGGAAACTCTTGAACGAGGACCTCGCTGATCTTTTGCCATTTTGGGATTATCGTCCAACATGGGCTGGCCTCTCCACACCTGACGATGGTGCACTTGATGGAGCGGACCAAGAGGAAGAGACCGATTCACTCAGTATAGATGTCCCCTGTATGCGCGGACTCTGTGATTTTCTGTTCCCAGTCTCTCTGGAGGACCCGAAATCTAAGATCCCCAAGGGCATCTACAAGGCACCCGGGGCAGACATCACCATTAGAGTACAGAAGGGTCCGGAGATTCCTGCTCACCGTTGCATCTTGGTGACTCGCAGCTCGGTCCTAGCCTCCCTCCTGTCTGGTCAAATGACGGTGGTCCAGGATGCACCCTCAAATATTGCGATAAAGGTCCTGTCAGGGCGTTCGGTGAAGTGTCCTCGGATGGCGCCTTTATCCATTGCCGGCTGCCACGCTATTTCTATCCTTATACTCCTTTACTATCTGTACTCGGACGAGGTGCTCGCAGTTTGGGACCCCAGAGTGCCACGAGATATTGTAAACCGGATGCGAGTTTACGGAAAGGTCAATCCCCACGAAGTCCGATCGGAGCTTAAGAACCTTGCGAGAATTTTAGACCTTGCGCTTTTCGAACCATCCCTCCATGTCGTTACCAAACTCGCTCCGGAACAATCAACAGTCAAAGACTTTACTCGTGCGTTTGCTGCCATACAGGATCCGGCAAGGCAGGGGGTTTACAAACCCGACGTGGCCCTCCAGTTGGCGGATAAGACGATTTATTGTCATTCAACCGTGCTACGCGCGCGGTCCAATTTTTTTGCCACGTTCTTTGACGACGAAGATTGGACGAGGAAGCGGTGGACTCCTGAGGGTACTATTGTGGTTTACTTCAACCACATGAACTGGAGGTCGATGGAGTTCGTGTTGAGATTCATATGCGCAGGTGAGGATGCGGATATGTTTGATTCGTTAGGTATGTATGTTGGACTCGTCCCCCGTTGGAGCGACGTTCTCACCGCCTGCAGATTTCATAAACTCAACCGAGGACCTGTTGAACCTCATGCTAGAGGTCATTGTCGTCTCCGTAAGTTGCCGCGCCCCATCTTTCAGTTGGACACGATTGATCCTGTCCTCAGAATGAGTTACTTGTCGATCGATTGAACCTTATTTGCTCCTCGATCATTCTGAGGCACATCAACCTGAACAACGTCTGCGCATTGTACTCCGAAGCGGTTTACTATAACTTGGCCGAACTCGTGACTCGATTAGAAGCATACATAATCGTTAACATGGAGGCACTCATCGACCATCGCGTGCTTGGTGTGCTTCCGTACGACCTCTTGAAAAGGATCTCGAACGCAGTACGGGTGGAACAGTCGAACAAGGCTCCGGTTACAAGGTCGTTGTTCTTCGTGGACCGGGCGATGGAAAAATATGGGGATTGGCTTCGTCTACAAGACATCCCTCACCCGGTTGTCCGAACCCAGCCAATCAAGGATCGTTCAGAGGCAGCTCGACGGAGGTCGATTCCGGACAGTTCTGCGCCTATACCGATGTCAAGGAGCGTTTCAGAGGATATATTCGCTATGGATGGTGTTTCCTCGTCGCCACCTGTTCCACCGGAGTCACCCACTATCAAAAAGACAGCCTCGAAACAGTCCCCTGGATGGAAACAAATTGGACATGTCATCAAGTACGGCTCATCCTGCCATCTTTTTCACCTGGAGTAGCTGAGAGATCTTTCCAGACACGATATGAAGAGTATTATTGCAGAAACAGAGAGGAGCGCGCTTACACAAACCCCTCCAAAAGATGGATCATTAACGGCGAAGTGGACACTTAGGACTCCGCCACGACCAGAACGGATGCCTTCTACCCCTGGATCACCGATGCTGTCATCTCCTGGTAAAAAAGTCGACTTGAGGATGACACCTGCTATCATGCCGGGATCGTCGACTATTGTTAGACCCGATACCACGAGCTCAGGGTTGTCAATAACGCGACCTCAGGGAGTCATTCCCGCGCTCGGGGTAGCGAAACCGCAGTCTCAGCCACCACCAAAACCCTTCTTGTCGAAGCCTCCGACGCACATTTCACCGTCTCTGGGTCGGACTCAGAGTACCCAAGTATCTCAACCGATCACACCAGTCAAGATGGGTGTCAGTTCTCCCGGCATTCGACGTACCTCGTGAGTTTCTTCACTCAATCGTCCTTACCCAAAGCTGATATTTGTGGTTTTAGGAGCGGTGGTCAGCCATGGACAAACACATCCAGCAACCCCGCTTTCGATGGACAATCGTCTCAGACTCGTGTGACGTCGTTCGCAGCTATTCAATCATTGCAGGAAGAAGAAAAACTGCCGAAAGGAAAACAAAAGCAGTCACTAAAGGAGATCCAAGAGGAGGAACAAGCGAGGGCGGCTGAGGAAGATTTCCTGAAGTGGTGGGCTGCGGAGGAGGAGAGGGTGAGGAAGGAAGAGGAGGCATTGAGGGCTGCTATTTCTCTGGCCAAGGGAGAATCGAAGGGCGGAGGAGCTGGGAAACGACAGCATGGACGTGGTGGGAGCAAAAAAAGTACAAGGGGGAAACAGCAGCCAGAACGTCGGCATACGGCGTTGCCAACTGGGCAATAAATGTCCCTTCTATCGCGAATACATAGTGAGTGTCGGTTTAATTGACCATGTTTCCAACCGGGAAAGTTCACCCTTGCGCCCGTGGAAGCCTTTATACCGTCCTTCGGTCCTCATAGCAGTGTGTGCCAGTCGACATGTCAACTCTGGTCATGATCCAGTGATTCTCCAGCATGATTTGAATCATTCCTGAATCAACGCGAGCTCCAAAGGGGTGAGGGATCGAAATAAAGCGGGCCGCACTCCCAAGTATGCTCCATCATCAACTCGCTACATGTAAGTAGAGTTACCAAGTATTGTAACAGTGCAAGGCGCCAGTGTGGCGTCGTCCATTGACCAACCTCGTAGTAGGGATTTAAACATTTGTACACAACGACCTGGGGCCAAGACCGAACATATGCCTCGTACCTCACGAGCATCAAAAACAGTCGCTCGTTTTCACGGCGAGTTTGTCTGCTCTTCTCTTTCGTTATATCCGAGCTTGGAAGTGGCGTCAGTGTCTCCGAGACCTAATCACCAAACTCTGCTCTGAGGAGGACCTCTACAAGCTGGCCCCGTGGCAGAGCGGGACCGGGAAAACTATGCGAGAGAGGGACAGTGTACTCCTTGGCGAACTCAACATCAGAAAGGCTCAGCAGGTACGGCGAACCTTTTGCAAGTTGAGCGATTCCGTCCTCCGCCACTTCAGGGGGGTTCCAAAGAGCTCGCAAGCGCAGCAGTTGGGCGTTGAACCCAGGTTGGACCGGAAGGGAGGGGTCCTGAGAATAAGCCATAATACGTGTGACGCTAAAGTCAGCTGGTCCGGTCGGCCTGATCGTCAAGGATACACATCAATACGGGTCGGTACGTTTCACCATGGACAAACGTTCCTCCTGTCGGAGTCGGGGACAGTATTCCCGTAAAGCCCGGGGGCCGGATTGCTCAAAGTCAAGTCAAGTCAGTAATAGTCAAATCACCGTGACCCAATGAGGTTGAACTTTTTGACTAGCGATATAGAGACCTTCGAACGTTGCTCTGTCAACCATGTGGAGTCGCTTCGGCATTGACCAAATCCTCCCTGATCCATCGGCGAGTCACCGCCATGTGGAACTTTCCCACAGCGACCTCCACACAACTGCCACAGACATGCACGGAGATAGATCCGTGCTCTGTTGCCAAAGCTTATCGGTATCTATCGACCCCTCTGGTTTAGAAGTTCATGAGCAGTGGTTTTCACAACTGTTTGTATTCCAATAGACGTGACAGGGCACTTTCCGCGTCATATTTAGTTCTTGACGGTATTCACTCTCGGCACCGTCGCATGGCACATGAGGTCGGAGCCATGCGCCTTGGGTTGTAACCAGGACACAAGCAATACATTCCCACTGTCGTGTCGCTCGCGAAAATCGAAGACATCTTCATCGGGGGTCATGTATCTCGGGTCTGTGGTGACCCTACATGTGAAAAACGAATGGAAGAAACAGGTTGTCGACCTGCTTACATAGGTCGACGTACAAACAGGCTGATGTCAACGTGAATTGCTCAAAGCTAAAGGCTACGGCAAACAGCAAATTGGGCGGCATCAGGGGGTATCCTATGATATATGAATAATTTAATGATCTACCGATGTCCAATATTGTCAATGTTCATCGGAATGCAAACAACTGAAAAGGAAAAATTGTCCTCAACTCGCACCATCTCACTTGTGCTGTGCGTATTGACTCCTAGGGGTCCGGCTTTGCGCGCAATTGTCTGTCGGCGTCAGTGTTCCCTCACGGCACCCGTTGCCCTCGGTGTCTTTTGCGGGCGGGGCAAAATAGATCTCCTTTGGCACCCATGACTGGAGAATTGGGGACGCAGATCAGCTGGTTACACGCAATTTGCGAGGATCCTGCGGCGTTGACGGGAACCGCGCGAGCATCTCTCTTATAAAACCGACCTGACTTGCCGTATGGCGAGGTTTCTCCCCCGCGCAGTACTATGGCCTCCGACCCATCGAAGGAGATCATTCAAGCCGCTTATGATATGTGAGTTCCCTCGTTCTGTTATCTCGTTCATGAGCTGTCTCTCCTGAACTTTGGACATCAAAATCC